>JBBDGP010002938.1:187500-364015 GCA_037952835.1 Lithobates septentrionalis | reverse complement strand
AGACTGAAATTCTTGCCCATTCTTCCTTGCAAAACAGCTCGAGCTCAGTGAGGTTGGATGGAGAGCGTTTGTGAACAGCAGTTTTCAGCTCTTTCCACAGATTCTCGATTGGATTCAGGTCTGGACTTTGACTTGGCCATTCTAACACCTGGATACGTTTATTTGTGAACCATTCCTTTGTAGATTTTGCTGTATGTTTGGGATCATTGTCTTGTTGGAAGATAAATCTCCGTCCCAGTTTCAGGTCTTTTGCAGACTCCAACAGGTTTTCATCTAGAATGGTCCTGTATTTAGCTGCATCCATCTTCCCCTCAATTTTAACCATCTTCCCTGTCCCTGCTGAAGAAAAGCAGGCCCAAACCATGATGCTGCCACCACCATGTTTCACGGTGGGGATGGTGTGTTGAGTGTGATGAGCTGTGTTGCTTTTACGCCAAACATATCGTTTTGCATTGTGGCCAAAAAGTTTGATTTTGGTTTCATCGGACCAGAGCACCTTCTTCCACATGTTTGGTGTGTCTCCCAGGTGGCTTGTGGCAAACTTTAGACAAGACTTTTTATGGATATCTTTGAGAAATGGCTTTCTTCTTGCCATTCTTCCATAAAGGGCAGATTTGTGCAGTGTATGACTGATTGTTGTCCTCTCCCACCTCAGCTGTAGTTCTCTGCAGTTCATCCAGAGTGATCATGGGCCTCTTGGCTGCATCTCTGATCAGTCTTCTCCTTGTCTGAGCTGAAAGTTTAGAGGGACAGCCAGGTCTTGGTAGATTTGCAGTGGTCTGATACTCCTTCCATTTCAAAATGATCGCTTGCACAGTGCTCCTTGGGATGTTTAAAGCTTGGGAAATCTTTTTGTATCCAAATCTGGCTTTAAACTTCTCCACAACAGTATTACGGAGCTGCCTGGTGTGTTCCTTGGTCTTCATGATGCTCTCTGCGCTTTCAACAGAACCCTGAGACTATCACAGAGCAGGTGCATTTATACAGAGACTTGATTACACACAGGTGGATTCTATTTATCACCATCAGTCATTTAGGACAACATTGGATCATTCAGAGATCCTCGCTGAACTTCTGGAGTGAGTTTTCTGCACTGAAAATAAAGGGGCCGAATAATTTTGCACGCACCACTTTTCAGTTTTTTAATTGCTAAAAAAGTTTAAAATATCCAATAGATTTCGTTCCACTTCACAATTGTGTCCCACTTGTTGGTGATTCTTCACAAAAAATTTAAATTTTATATCTTTATGTTTGAAGCCTGAAATGTGGCAAAAGGTTGAAAAGTTCAAGGGGGCCGAATACTTTCGCAAGCCACTGTATATATATAGATAGATATAGATAGATATATCTATCTATCTATATCTATCTATATTTATATATATATATATATATCTATATATATATATAGATATATATATATATATATATATATATATATATATATATATATATATATATATATATATTTGCATTTTATATTGCCCCCCTATTTTTGTCCCTGTCCCCCCATGTGCCCCCCCTAAATATGAAAGCTGGAGACGCCACTGCCTCTGACATGTTTTGCCCCAACCACTAGGTCTTAGCCATAACGGTCCTCCATGAATAAGCCTCGGTGGGTAGGGCGAAACCTGTCAGAGGGTATGGCTTGTGGAGTGGTGTTGCAAGGCTGAGGCCATCTCACACATTCAACCACACAGACTCGAATGGGGGTGCAGCAATATTTCTAAGTATGCTATACACTAGTACTGGATGGTGATATTTTCAGCCAGAACCCCATTCCTGAGTACCAGTGGGTCTATATATATATATTTCCCTTTTTTGCTTAGAGCTGCGCTACAAGTATTAGTAAGTCTTCATGAGACTTTGTCAATTCTATAAATAATTCAAGCCCTTAGGTTCCTGCTATAGAAGAGGTAGTACTGAAGCCTCCCCAAGTATCTTCAGATGACTTTGTGTCCTGCAGCTTGCAATGGCTCCTTCCTCGAACTATGAAGTGTCCCAAGGTAATAAGCATCTGACATTTCCGGAAGTGTCGAAAGCCAAACTAGACTGCGGGCTGGAAAGGAGAACCATCATTCAATTTGGAGAGCAAGACATCTTGTGCCGGAAAATAAGCAATGCAAGGAACAGCTCAGGACTGAAGGTGAATATTGTAGCAAAGTCTGCTCTATTTTTTCTGTTTAAAGCTAATCTCCAAGAATTAGCCAATAAGTACCCTGCATATGTACCCTGCACTGCAAGGGTTAAATACTCATTAAGTCTAGGGGTAGCTGAAGAAGCTGTATTGCATACTGTACCTTACCCCTACTCTGGCTCCCTAAGCGCCAGCCTGTAGGTGGACCTTCTGCTTAAGTGTGTGCAGTACAGGCCTCCTAATGCTGCATTGTATGTAAAGGAGGCAAGAGTGCGACCACGCCTGAAGCATCTTAGACAGCTGTCAGCCTTACAATGCCTCATGGGACTTACAGCTGGAGGGCCACAGGTTGAGCACCCATGCAAGTATAGCCTATAAAGCAGTGGGGAATTCTGGCTGTGCCATCAAACTAATACCAGGATTACACAAATACCTTTTTACTGCCAGGGCTGGGCAAGAGAGCATACAAAGGATAATATGCAAAAAGGGATGAAAAATAAATGAAAACAGTATTTCTTATGCCTTGTACACACGAGCGGAATGTCCGACAGAAAAAGTCAGACGGAAGCTTTTCATCGTCTATCCTGATCGTGCGTAGGCCTCATCGGACTTATTTTTTCAAAAATTCTGACGGACCTAGAAATGATACATGTTCTAAATTTTTCTGATGGAACCAATTCCTATCGGGAAGACCGACCATCTGTATGCTGTTCCGATGGACCAAAAATGACGCATGCTGTGAAGCAAGTACGAGACGGAAGCTATTGGCTACTGGCTATTGAACTTCCTTTTTCTAGTCCCGTCGTAAGTGTTGTACGTCACCGCGTTCTGGACGGTCGGACTTTGGTCGGACTTTGGGTTGCTCCTGTGTAGGCAAGACCGCTTGAATGGAATTGAGTTGGAGTTCCGTCGGAGAAACCTTCTGAGTTAATTCCGACGGAAAAACGGGTCTTGTGTACACGGCATTAGAGGAAAAAAACATGGCAGTTGTTTTCGACACATACTGCTTTAGCCAACTACACATCATCCAGTTAGGGTTTAAATCTACTTCAACCTCCCTAAGTGTCTCTTAGCCACCATAAATGTTATTAAACCCCAAGGGTAGTCAATTTGTTGAGGTGGCACCTAAGGGTACATAACTGTGGGTGGTAAGTCTGCAGCATAGTAAGAAACAGGCCACAGACATGATAGATGGAGATGTACAGCCGGGATTTAAGTGCTTTGCTATTACAAGGATAGAAGCTGATCCACTAGTTGGTCTTATTTAGTGATTTCCACATTTATTCATGCAAACTCTTGGTGCTATATAAATCCTGTATGATAATAATATTATTAATAATAATAATAATAATATAAGAGACATTTTTTAAGCCTCCATTCAAACCTTTTCCATTTCCAGAAATACAATCCAACTCTACACAATTCAGATGTAAACAATCTCTAGAGTTGTCATTTACATCACTGTGTTCCACCTTGGTGATTGAGCCCAACTGCAACCAACATTTTTCTTTTTTTTGTTAGAGCAGGGAAGAGTCAGATCCTTTGTCAGTTTTTAGTAGATTGGGGAAGGGTTAGAAATTCTGATAATGTTTATTGCTCTGCGTGCCTCTCTGTGTCGGTAACAACCATCCCACCGGTTTCAAGCATGGGTTACAGAGACAGGATATAAGGAAAAAACTGCAGTCCCTAGTAGGGTCACAGATAGGGCCAGATTTAGACCTTGGGGGGGGGGGGGGGCACTTCAGGTTATGGGGGCCCCATATACACAGTTGATCTACATTTTCAATGACAATCACATTTTTAAAATGCATGACACAACATCATTCTGAGGTCATGTGCACACACACATACGTAGTCATAGGCTACCTTTCTTTAGGCTGGGTTCATACATGTCCGGCTGCAGTTTGCATCCGGTGCATTTCTGTTCACCAGTTCAGGTGTGATTTTTTGACTGAATTCGCACCTGAACCAGACCCAAAAAAACGCACAGGACCCTTTTAAAAACCACACTACGGCAGCCCCAGACATGTGTGAATCGGCTCCATTGAGATGCATTCATCGAATTGGATGCAGTTAAAATTGCATCCAATTTGCATATATGTGGACTCAGCCTGAGTGTAAGCGCTTTATGTGTCTGGGCCATAGCCAAATGACAGCTACAGCGCGGCCGGCTAATTCTGGGAGGACGTACAACGACGTCTTCCCAGGATCGCGCTTCCCGCGCGCCCTGTGGGATGTGCACCCGAAAATGTCCGTGACTGTCGGGTTCTTGGGACCCGGCGCGTCACGGATTGGGGTAAAGGGCCAATCTCAGCGGCCCTTTACCACGTGATCGCTCTGTTTAATGACGGAGCGATCACTGACAACAAACCAGTGTTATGTCCGGTTCTCTCTGCTTTCTTACACCGATCGTGTGAGGAGAGGAGGGAGAAGCTGCAGCGTGAGGCTACTTGTGGTTAGTTTTCATTATTACAAGTGCCCAGCAGTGCCCAGGAGTGCCACATCTCTGCCCCATCAGTGCCACATCTGTGCAAAATCAGTGGCCAGGAGTGCCACATTTATGCCCCATCAGTGCCACATCTGTGCAAAATCAGTGTCCAGGAGTGCCACATTTATGCCCCAGCAGTGTCCAGGAGTGCCATATCTGTTCCCCACCAGTGCCACATCTGTGCCCCAGAAGTGCCGCATCAGTGCCCAGGAGTGCCACATCTGTACCCGATCAGTGCCCATAAGTGCCACATCAGTGCCCAGAAGTGCCACATCTGTACCCGATCAGTGCCCAGAGGTGCAACATCAGTGCCCGGGAGTGCCACATCAGTGCCCCAGCAGTGCCACATCTGTGCCCAAGCAGTTCCACATTTGTGCCCCATCAGTGCTCTACAGTACCCCGTCAGTGCACATCTCTCCTGGAGCTCCCATGGCAAAGGCATATGACATAATTGGTCACGAATAACAAAGCAACCATGGCTGGTAGACGAACAGACTGAAACGAACTGAAAAGCGCAAAATGGAAAGCACAAAATGAAAAGTGCGAATCAACACTCACCAAACTTCTACTAAGACGAAATTAGCAGAAGGAGCCCAAAGGGTTCCGCTAAAGAGCTGAAAAAACACGTAGTACATGACTACATTCGTGTTTGTTGGCCGACAATTTCTTGCCGTTTGTATGCAAGACAAGTTCCTGGTCAATGCCTTTCTGACAAAAGTCAGAGGTTTTGTCTGCAGAAAATCCGATCGTGTGTATGAGGCTTAGGCTATGTTTCCACTATTGCGTCCCCAAAGTTGCGCAAATTTTTACCGCGATTTTACTGTGTTTTTTTTGCCGCGACTTAAAGCAATGCCTGTGTATTCTTGAGGTCTATGGACCTCAAGTCGCATCAAAGTGGGACCAAAGTAGTGCAGGGACTACTTTGAAGTCGCTGCGTCTTGAAGTCGCACAGATATGAACGGAACTCACTGGAAATCATGTGGTACGATTTGTCATGCGAGTCGCACTAGTAGAAACCTAGCCTTAGTGTCTCAAGAAGTGAGATAGAAGAAGTGAGATAGGCCATCGGTACATCAGGTGTGATCAATTTTCAATGATTGGCACCATAGCTTGTAGATGCTATAACTTTCACAAAGACCAAATAATATACACTAATTTGGGTTATTTTTACCAAAGATATGTAGCAGTATAAATTTTGACCAAATTTAAGGCGAAAAGTTTACTAATTTGCAAAATTTTGTATAACAGAAACAAAGAAAAATGCATTTTTTTACAAAATGTTTTGTCTTTTTTTATTTATAGCGCAAAAAATAAAAAACCCAGTGGTGATTAAATACCACCAAAAGAAAGCTCTGTGTGAAAAAAAAAGAACAAAAATGTCATATGGGTACAATGTTGCATGACTGAGTAATTGTCATTCAAAATGTGAGAGCACTGAAAGCTGAAAATTGGTCTTGTTAGGAAAGGGTTTAAGTGTCCAATAGGCAAGTGGTTAAAAATGATATACCAGTCCAGAGTAAAGCCTCGTACACAAGATCGGATTTTCGGCAGGGAATTGTGTGATGACAGACTGTTTGCCTAAAATCCGACCGTTAGTACGCTCCATCGGAAAATTGTTATCCAACTTTCTGCCAACAAATGTTGGTTAGCAGGCTAGAAAATTTTCTGCGTCTGTTGTCAGATTTTCGTATCGTGTGTACACAAGTCCATCAGACAGAAGTCCACAGCACAAACACGCATGCTCGGAATCAATGCTAACCAAACACGACATTAGCAGAAGGTGCCCAAAGGGTGGCGCCCAAGAGCTGAAATTCCATGTAGTATGTCACAACATTCATGTTGGTTGGCTGACAATTGTGTGCCATTAGTATGCAAGAAACAATCCAGGCACACACCCTTCAGACAAAAGTCTGACGCTTTGTGTGCTGAAAATACGATCGTGTGTACGAGGCTTAAGAACTTTTACAGATGATGCCTGCCCAAATATTACTTCCCAAGATACTTTTAATAAAATAAATACATAGTTTATTATAATATATTTTATTTTATAGTATTGTTTATTTTTTATTATTATTATTATCTTTTGTATAGGGGGGTGGGGTCCTTCGGTCAGAGGGCCCAAGGCAGATCCTTCTTTTTGCACCATTATAAATCTGGTCACGGACAGAAATTAAAGTGGAATTCCAGGATATACAGTAAATATCTCATCTTAAATCTGCTCCAACCCCCCGTCTAACTCCTATACTAACTACCCTGTAGAAGGAAGATGCTTATACTCATCTATTCTCACAGCGCTCCCATCCAGTCACGTGGGCGGCTCCCAGCAGCAGCTTCAGAGGAGAAGGACAGCCGACAACAGATGCCCTATAGCAGTGAATGCAAACCTTGGCACCCCAGATGTTTTGGCACTACATTTCCCATGATGCTCATGCACTCTGCAGTGTGGTTGAGCATCATGGGAAATGTAGTTCCAAAACATCTGGGGTGCCAAGGTTCGCCATCACTGCCCTATAGTAAGCCTACGGGTGATGTCACCGGGCAGACATTCCAGCTGTGGTCAATGCTCTATCCTCTCCCCTGAAGCCAGATGCTGGAGATCACATGACCGGACTGGGGCGCCCTGAGAATAGATAAGTATGGACATCTTCCTTCTACAGGGTAGTCAGAATAGAAGTTAGAAGGGGGGTGGGAGCAGATTTAAGAGTAGGTCGTTTTTACGTAAAATTCCATTTTAAACTCTGAAAAAACTCCCTACTACCACATTGTGATCATTGGTGCACTTCAAACCTTAGAACGTTACTTTTCTGTGGCTCCATGCCTGAAATTCATACTAGAGCTGCATTATCCACTCAAGAGAGTATTGCATGGGTCTGCCATAGAAGGCCACAGTTGGGATTTGTAGATCCACAAACACATTTACAAGGGCCAATGTGGTCAATTAACATGTCTTTGGTGTGTGGGTGGAAACTCATGCAAACACAGGGAGATCATGCAAACTCCATGCAGATAGTGTTATGGTCCGAGTTAGGAGAGTGGTCATAATTCTCCGAGAATTATGACTCTGAGATTTTCTCACTTGAGGCAGAATTTATAGGCCCGGCCTGTGAAAAACAATGCTGCAGTTCAGAAATTAGGAGGAAATCACCCAGTCTTTGTGTAAGGAAGAGTTGAACCTTCAAAAGGTGGTGTCACATAGTGCTTATAAAGGGGGGGGGGGGGTGATCTACACTCACCGGCCACTTTATTAGGTACACCTTGCTAGTACCGGGTTGGATTCCTCTTTGCCTTCAGAACTGCCTTTATTCTTTGTGGCATAGATTGAACAAGGTGTTGGAAACATTCCTCAGAGATTTTGGTCCATATTGACATGATAGCATCACACAGTTGCTGCGGATTTGTCAGCTTCACATCCATGATGCAAATCTCCTGTTTCACCACATCACAATGGTGTTCTATTGGACTGAGATCTGGTGACTGTGGAGGTCATTGGAGTACAGAGAACTCATTGTCATGTTCAATAAACCAGTGGTGAGATGATTTGAGGTTTGTGACATGGTGCATTATCCTGCTGGAAGGAGCCATCAGAAGATGGATACACTGTAGTCATAAAGGGATGGACATGGTCAGCAACAATACTCAGGTAGGCTCAATTAGTACTAGGGGGCCCAAAGTGTGCCAAGAAAATATCCCCCACAACATTACACCACCACCACCAGCCTGAACCATTTGAGGCAGGATGGATCCATGTTTTCATGTTGTTTATACCAAATTCTGACCCTACCATCTGAATGTTGTAGCTGAAATCAAGACTCATCAGACCAGGCAACGTTTTTCCAATCTTCTATTGTCCAATGTTGGTGAGCCTGTGCAAATTGTACCCTCGGTTTCCTGTTCTTAGCTGACAGGAGTGGCACCCGGTGTGGTCTTCTGCTGTTGTAGCTCATCTACTTCAAGGTTCGATGTGTTGTGCACTCAGAGATGGTATTCTGTGCACCTTCATTGTAACGAGTGTTTATTTGAGTTACTGTTGCCTTTCTATCATCTCAAACCAGTCTGCCCATTCTCCTCTGACCTCAACAAGGCATTTTCCTCCACACAACTGCCGCTCAATGGATATTTTCTATTTTTCAGGCTATTCTCTGTAAACCCGAGAGGTGGTTGTGCGTGAAGATCCCAGTAGATCAGCAGTTTTTGAAATACTCAGACCAGCCCGTCTGGCACCAACAACCATGCCACGTTCAAAGTCACTTAAATCCTCTTTCTTCCCTATTCTGATTCTCGATTTAAACTTCAGCAAATCGTCTGCAGAGCGGGGTGACACCGAGACAGGGGGGGGCTCTTTTCACTTAAAATTTACAGACCTTGTTTGGCAATCCGCCACATATGTCTCCTTACGATCATCAGGCCAACTGAATGGGTAATCCCCCGTTCTTCTGATATTATTGTGCATTACTGGTGCTCCTGTTGGGCAGCCACTGATACCCCCGCTGGTAGTGCTTCATCCATTCTTTTTAAGTTGTATGGTGGAACATTTCACATGTAAGACAAAAATCATGAATAAATATACTCTTTTCTAATACCCCTGACGAAGGTGCTTGAACCAGAAACGCGTCGGGTACCAGAGATCACTATATACCGGAGAGTAACAACCACTTTTTTTGTCATACATGCCATGTAACTTGTTGTGTTTTTTGTCTTGTTCTTACTTTTTTGTATATGTGTGTAGTATTTTTAGTATAGTAAAGTATTAGCATAGTATTGTCCTTTTAAACCATCGGTCATTTGATCATATGATTTTATGAATATTAAATAAATTACATTTTTTAAATCCACTTGGGTGGTTGCTACCTACAAAGTCCCAACGAAGTGGGGAATCTTTTTTTCTTGGTGAGTTTAAATAGAGCAGCCAAAGATGATGTAAGTTGGACAGTCCCTTTTCTATTGTATGTAGGTAGCACATTCAAAATCCCCCCCCTTCTCCCTATTCCCATTCCGTGCTCACACCTTAAAAAACTCCAAGCCGATATGATAAACTTTTTCTGGAATTATAAAAGACACCGAGTTGCTAGATCGGTTTTATATGCCCCACGTAACCAAGGTGGACTGGCGTTCCCTAACATAGCTAAGTATTATCTGGCAGCTCAGCTGAGACCTATAGCCTCCTGGTGTTCTCTACATGCTTACAATAGGTGGACACAGATAGAAAAGCTGTGGCTAGCCCCCATACACCCAAATTCCATGCTTTGGAGCTCTGATATACCCCTCGGCAGCGTACAACTGCTAGGACCGATGGCTCTATTACGTACCTTATGGCGACGGGCTAAATCGAAATACCCGCTCACCACCACGTCATCCCCAGTCACTTCATTTCTATTCACACCCAATATCCCTGACAGTTTAACCTCACAGATGTCCCACTTTTGGATGGACAAAGCCATATTTCGTTATGGACAACTAATTGATCCCAAAACCAGAATGCTACGAACCTTCTTAGACCTGCAAAAATCCTTTGACATCCCCAAGCAGGCTTTTTTCAGTTACCTACAACTACGCCATTATGCACAATCATTGGGGTCGAACTTGAGTTTTTCTCCCCTCACAGACTTTGAAAAGCTTTGCTTAGAGGGTTCGTCCCCTAGAGGCATGATCTCCCGCACCTATCAGATACTGATCACAGATTTCTCACCAGACGGGCCGCGACATTCATATATGGCTAAGTGGGAGCAGGCGTTGGGCACAGAGATATCCTTAAGGACCTGGCAATCCATATGGACCCAGGCTACTAAAAGCTCCATATGCACGCTTTATAAAGAGAATCAATTTAAGATTCTATATCATTGGTATCAGACCCCTGACCTGCTCCACTCCATATACCCAACGGCCGACTCCCGTTGTTGGAGATGCTATAAAGATAGGGGTACACTATTTCATGTCTATTGGACCTGCCCTATAATCGTTCCCTACTGGAGTATGGTTCACTCCCTGCTCCAGTCCATCTTTGATGTTGAAATGCTCCTTGATCTGAGGACCTTTCTCTTGGGCCTTCCACCCGCCACCTTCTCTAAAGTGTCCAAAAAACTTTTAGCCCATGTGCTTACTGCAGCACGCTGCCTGGTGGCTTTAAAGTGGAAAAAAAGAGAACCTCCCTCACTAACTGAGCTGCATTCCAGGATCAGAGATGTCAAGAGAATGGAATATCTCACGGCCTCATTAAATGATACACTTGACAAACATAATCGCATCTGGGAACCCTGGGTTTTGTTGGAGACCCCTGCGACCTAAAAGTATATGTTGCTTATGTATTAATGACTCATTCCCCGCCGGCCTGTTCCGAACCCTGGAGACGAGTGCCCCCCCCCCTCCCCCTTCTTCTGTCTTTCCCTCCTGTCTTGTTTCCTCTCTCTATCTAAGATTTTATATGTTTGAGCATATGGTACTAGAGGATACACTGCTTGTGATGTATTAATATCCGGTAAACCTATTTCTTTTTGTCACAAACTGTTTGCACTGTAAAGATTTACCACCCAACATGTGGGGGATATTGTACCAAATTGTACTGGGATATCATGATCTATCTCTTCTTGTGCCCAATGCCAAAATGCTGTACTTCTTTTTCTGTAAAAAAAATAATAAAAAATTGTCAGTTATAAAAAAAATCCCCCCCTTCATATTCCCTGAAATGGTTTCCCAGTCATTTCCTGTTCTGGGTCACAGAGTTATTGCTCAACACAAATTCTGTCATTGCAGCGAGCAGAGGTGACAGCGCTCTTCTCTCCTCCGGCTAATCAGGAAGAGCATCTGGGGGTCAGGTCATGGCTACATTACCCCTAAGACAGCTTGGGGCAGAAAGGATTCACCATGAGCCACAGAGTTCATAAACAACTGACAATAATAAGAAGCTAATAAAGTAGATTGTCATCTACCAATAAAAAAAGGCATACAGCATCATGTCAGAGCAACGTCACCACTGTTTTTTTTTTTTTTTTTTATGGAAATTTTCTGTGACCTAATGTTGGGGCCGGCAATTAAATTACTTAAAGCACATATCCAGCCAAAACTTTTTGTGCCAGTTTTGGATAAAGTGGGCAGGGATTAACACCCCTGTCAAGTTTTTACTTCTATCCGGAGCTCTTTTAAAGCTTGTTCACACGGGCAGTGCCCTCTGAAGAGGAATTTGCATTGTAACAAGGGACTGTAACAAGCAATGACGAGTTTAATTTATGCAGCGGCTGTAAAGCACAGCATCGTGGCCATGGCATGTGTACAGCCCAGAGCATATGCATGCCCAGGTTCAAGAGGGAGGGGGGGAGGTAAGACTGCGGTTCAGCCTCCTAGTATTACTTTTCCTTATGAAAGAAGCCTTGGCTTATGGGCGAATTTACTTGAAGTTTTACTTTGCATTAAATGTTAGCGAATAAGGTGAACCAGTGTTCAATTTAACCACTTCGGCTCCGGAAGGTTTACCCCCCTCCTGACCAGGCCATTTTTTTTGCGATACTGCACTGCATTATTTTAACTGGCAATTGCGTGATTGTGCAACACTGTACCCAAATAAAATTGATGTACTTTTTTTCCCCACAAATAGAGCTTTCTTTTGGTGGTATTTTATCACATTTGCAGTTTTTTTTTAGTGCACTATAAACAAAAAAAGACAGACAATTTTGAAAATATATATATATGTTTTTTACTTTTTGCTATAAAACACATCCAATAAAAAGATTAAAAAAAAAAATCAAATTTCTTCATCAGTTTAGGCCGATATGTATTCTGCTACATATTTTTGGTGAAAAAAAATCCCAATACGCGTATATTGATTGGTTTCCACAAAAGTTATAGCGTCTACAAACTATGGGATATTTTTATGGACGTTTTTTTTTTAAATTCTTTTTACTAGTAATGGCGGCGATCAGCGAATTATAGCGGGACTGCGACATTGCGGCAGACAAATCAGACACTAAGAGCCACTTTTGACACTTTTCTGAGGACCAGTGACACCAATACAGTGATCAGTGCTAAAAAATTATGCACTGTCACTGTACTAATGACACTGGAAGGGAAGGGGTTAACATCAGGGGTAATCGAAGGGTTAAATGTGTTCCCAGGGAGTGCTTGCTAACTGTGGGGGGTGCTTTTACTTTGAGAAGGCAGAGATCCGTGTTTCTCCTTAGCAGAAACACAGGATCTCTATCTTCCCTTGACACAGAATGGCGATCTGCCTTGTTTACATGGGCAGACCGCCGTTCTGCCTTTATCAGGAATGATCGGCGGGTCCCGATGGACATCGGGTGCACCGGACCGGCTGATTGGCTCCTGCTGTGTCCACTCAAAGGCGGGAGCAGGTCGCCCCAGACCACGAAGTGCAGAATCACGTACCTGTACGTGATTCTGCGCACAGGAGCCACCGCCCCGCAGTAAATGTACGTAGGGTGGTCGGCAAGCAGTTAAGTAACCAATCATGTACTGACTTTTACATTTGCCTCACATGTGATTGGGTATTGACAAGTTTGGAGTGGATAGAGTTAACACCCATTACCAAGGCTTGTTAGTACCTGTTGCCAATGCATCAGAAAGCATCAACATATATCCATAGCTCCCAACTGTCCCTGATTTAGAGGGACTGTCCCTGATTTGGAACAATGTCCCTCTGTCCCTCTTTCTTCTTCATTTTGGTCTGATCTATATAGTTGTATATAAAATGCACTATTTATCTTTCATAAAATGTTTCCCTGCGCTAAACCTTTCATCCAACTTCTTTATTTCTGCATTTATAAATCTCAAATACCAATATAAAGGAATAGTAGTGGTAAAAAAAGCACTTGTGGGTGCAACCAATCATTTTTTTCCCATCTCAAAAAGTTGGAAGGTAAGTACATGTAATATGCATTTTGATGCATTGCCATTGACTTCTATGAATCTCCAAATGTACTAAAATGCAGACAAAAACCGACATGTATTTTTCAAAATGCACTTCGCTGCAAGGGTCAGTGGCCTCCCACATAGGGCTCACTCAGGTCTTTAGATCAGCCTATGGTCTCTGTTTCTCACCAATAGGGATGAGCTTCGTGTTCGACTCGAACATCGGCTGTTCGACCGTCCGTCGAATTGCGAACGATATGGGCCGTTCGCGCCAAATTCGTGTGGCGCGTCACGGCCCATAATTCACTGCGGCATCGCAGTGCATTGCTGGCTGATGATTGGCCAAGCATGCACTATGACCCGCATGCTTGGCCAATCACAGCGCCGTCAGTAGAGAGAGCTGTAATTGGCCAAAGCCAGGGTGGCTTTGGCCAATTATGGCTCAGGGGATTTAGTACACGCCCCACATTATATAAGGCTGCCTGCACGGCGGCCCTGTGTAGTGTGTGTTCCGGTGTGCTGATAGAGAGAGAGAGAGAGAGACAGTGTCATTTGATTTGAGTTAGATAGATTAGGCAGAACAGTCAGTCAGTTAGCTGCACGTACAGTGTATTGTGTATATATATGCATCCCAGGTGTTGCATATATATATATATACACTGTATTCAGTTTAGCTAGATCCGTTCCTGTTATCTTCTATCTAGACTATTTACATTTAGTGCAGTGCGTCCTGCTCACAGTGTTCAGCTAGATCCGTTCCTGCTATTTACATTTAGTGCAGTCAGTGCGTCCTGCTCACAGTGTTCAGCTAGATCCGTTCCTGCTATTTACATTTAGTGCAGTGCGTCCTGCTCACAGTGTTCAGCTAGATCCGTTCCTGCTATTTACATTTAGTGCAGTGCGTCCTGCTCACAGTGTTCAGCTAGATCCGTTCCTGTTATTTACATTTAGTGCAGTGCGTCCTGCTCACAGTGTTCAGCTAGATCCGTTCCTGCTATTTACATTTAGTGCAGTCAGTGCGTCCTGCTCACAGTGTTCAGCTAGATCCGTTCCTGCTATTTACATTTAGTGCAGTGCGTCCTGCTCACAGTGTTCAGCTAGATCCGTTCCTGCTATTTACATTTAGTGCAGTGCGTCCTGCTCACAGTGTTCAGCTAGATCCGTTCCTGCTATTTACATTTAGTGCAGTGCGTCCTGCTCACAGTGTTCAGCTAGATCCGTTCCTGCTATTTACATTTAGTGCAGTGCGTCCTGCTCACAGTGTTCAGCTAGATCCGTTCCTGTTATTTACATTTAGTGCAGTGCGTCCTGCTCACAGTGTTCAGCTAGATCCGTTCCTGCTATTTACATTTAGTGCAGTGCGTCCTGCTCACAGTGTTCAGCTAGATCCGTTCCTGCTATTTACATTTAGTGCAGTGCGTCCTGCTCACAGTGTTCAGCTAGATCCGTTCCTGCTATTTACATTTAGTGCAGTGCGTCCTGCTCACAGTGTTCAGCTAGATCCGTTCCTGTTATCTTCTAGACTATTTACATTTAGTGCAGTGCGTCCTGCTCACAGTGTTCAGCTAGATCCGTTTCCTGTTATTTACATTTAGTGCAGTGCGTCCTGCTCACAGTGTTCAGCTAGATCCGTTCCTGCTATTTACATTTAGTGCAGTGCGTCCTGCTCACAGTGTTCAGCTAGATCCGTTCCTGCTATTTACATTTAGTGCAGTGCGTCCTGCTCACAGTGTTCAGCTAGATCCGTTCCTGCTATTTACATTTAGTGCAGTGCGTCCTGCTCACAGTGTTCAGCTAGATCCGTTCCTGTTATCTTCTAGACTATTTACATTTAGTGCAGTGCGTCCTGCTCACAGTGTTCAGCTAGATCCGTTCCTGTTATCTTCTAGACTATTTACATTGATTGCAGTGCGTCCTGCTCACAGTGTTCAGCTAGATCCGTTCCTGTTATCTTCCTACTGACAGGCAGGCTTGTCTGGTTACAGTATATAAATCTACCTGAAGAAAATTACAGGTGTTCTATTTGATCCTATTAGTACCACGGTCAGGCAGCTAGACTATTTACATTTAGTACAGTGCGTCCTGCTCACAGTGTTCAGCTAGATCCGTTACTGTTATCTTCCTACTGACAGGCAGGCTTGTCTGGTTACAGTATATAAAGCTACCTGAAGAAAATTACAGGTGTTCTATTTGATCCTATTAGTACCACGGTCAGGCAGCTAGACTATTTACATTTAGTACAGTGCGTCCTGCTCACAGTGTTCAGCTAGATCCGTTCCTGTTATCTTCCTACTGACAGGCAGGCTTATCTGGTTACAGTATATAAATCTACCTGAAGAAAATTACAGGTGTTCTATTTGATCCTATTAGTACCACGGTCAGGCAGCTAGACTATTTACATTTAGTACAGTGCGTCCTGCTCACAGTGTTCAGCTAGATCCGTTCCTGTTATCTTCCTACTGACAGGCAGGCTTGTCTGGTTACAGTATATAAAGCTACCTGAAGAAAATTACAGGTGTTCTATTTGATCCTATTAGTACCACGGTCAGGCAGCTAGACTATTTACATTTAGTACAGTGCGTCCTGCTCACAGTGTTCAGCTAGATCCGTTCCTGTTATCTTCCTACTGACAGGCAGGCTTGTCTGGTTACAGTATATAAAGCTACCTGAAGAAAATTACAGGTGTTCTATTTGATCCTATTAGTACCACGGTCAGGCAGCTAGACTATTTACATTTAGTACAGTGCGTCCTGCTCACAGTGTTCAGCTAGATCCGTTCCTGTTATCTTCCTACTGACAGGCAGGCTTGTCTGGTTACAGTATATAAAGCTACCTGAAGAAAATTACGGGTGTTCTATTTGATCCTATTAGTACCACGGTCAGGCAGCTAGACTATTTACATTTAGTACAGTGCGTCCTGCTCACAATGTTCAGCTAGATCCGTTCCTGTTATCTTCCTACTGACAGGCAGGCTTGTCTGGTTACAGTATATAAAGCTACCTGAAGAAAATTACAGGTGTTCTATTTGATCCTATTAGTACCACGGTCAGGCAGCTAGACTATTTACATTTAGTACAGTGCGTCCTGCTCACAGTGTTCAGCTAGATCCGTTCCTGTTATCTTCCTACTGACAGGCAGGCTTGTCTGGTTACAGTATATAAAGCTACCTGAAGAAAATTACAGGTGTTCTATCCCAGCTTAGTGCAGCTACAGGCCATTAGTATGTCTGGAAGGCCAAGAAGGAGAGGCAGACAGTCACAAGCCAATAAGAGAGGGCAAGCAGGCTCTGTGTCTAGTGCTGGTCGTGGAGACGGTGCATCCTCATCAGCACGTGGCCATGGGACACGCTTGGCCTTTTTTTCGGCAGCTGGCCGTGTTGAGCCGCAACATGCGGAAGACTTGGTCGAGTGGATGACCAAGCCGTCCTCATCCTCCTCATCCTCTCTCCCCCATGCCCAGGGTGCTTTGTCTGGCAAAGCAGCGGCCTCTTCCCTCAGCTCAATGTCATCAGTGACTCCTTCCCTAGCTCCACCATGTCCTCCTGAGGATTCCCTCGAACTGTTTGACCACAGTGTTGGGTACATGCTCCAGGAGGATGCCCAGCGTTTGGAAGGCTCTGATGATGATACTGAGCTTGATGAAGGCAGTAACATGAGCACGGACAGAGGGGGTGCCCAAGAAGGACAGCAATCTGGCAGTCATGCTCCCCCTGCTGCAGCATACTGCCAGGTTTGCTCCAGTGATGAGGAGGGAGGGGATGATGAGGTCACTGACTCAACGTGGGTGCCTGATAGGAGAGAGGAGGAGGAGGAGGAGGAAGAGGAGGCGGCACATCACCAACGAGGCAGGATGCCCTCCAGGGGCCAGCCTAAGGGCAGCACATTGACTGCATCACACCCCAAAGCTCCACATGTGCAGGGCGCTGCAGTCTCTGCGCGTTATTCAAAAAGTTCTTTGGTGTGGGCCTTTTTTGAGACGAGTGCATCAGATCGCACCGCTGCTATTTGCAACATATGTCTCAAGCGTATCTCGCGTGGCCAAAACATCTCCCGCTTGGGTACCACATGCTTGACCAGACATATGTTGACCTGCCATGCAGTTCGTTGGCAAGCGTATCTAAAAGACCCACACCAAAGAACAAAGAGGATCTCTCCTTGCTCCTCATCAGCTGAGATTTCCAACCCCACTAGACCTTCAGTCCTCTCTGAGACCTGCAGTGAGAGGAATGAAGGTGTAGAATTAGGTGTGTCACAGCCAAGTACTTGTGGGCAATCTGCTTTTGGTACACCGACGTCAGATTGTACCAGGCAAATTTCCCTGCCCCAGCTGCTGCACCGCTGAAAGAAGTTTGCTCCCAGCCATCCACATGCCCAGCGGTTGAATGCTAGCTTGGCAAAATTGCTAGCACTTCAACTGCTGCCTTTTCAGTTGGTAGACTCTGCCCCCTTCCGTGAGTTTGTGGAATGTGCGGTTCCTCAGTGGCAGGTACCCAAACGCCACTTTTTCTCACGGAAGGCGATTCCGGCTCTCTACCGGCATGTGGAAGGCAATGTCCATGCCTCGCTGGACAGGGCGGTCAGCGGTAAGGTGCATATTACCGCTGACTCATGGTCCAGCAGGCATGGACAGGGACGTTACCTAAGTTTCACGGCGCATTGGGTGACTCTGCTGGCAGCTGGGAAGGATGCAGGACAAGGTGCAGTAGTGTTGGAGGTTGTTCCGCCACCACGCCTCCAAAATGCTGATTGTGACACACCTGTCTCCTCCACCCCCTCCTCTTCTTCTTCCTCCATGGCCCCTTCCTCGGAACCAGCGGTGCTCCGTAGGCGCTCAAGGGGCTACGCAAGTACGCAGGCCAAAAGATGCCATGCGGTGCTTGAGCTGGTGTGCTTGGGGGACAGGAGCCACACTGGGGCAGAGGTTCTGTCAGCTCTGCAGGGGCAGGTTCAGAGGTGGTTGACGCCACGCCAACTTAAGGCAGGAATGGTGGTTTGCGACAATGGCACCAACCTCCTCTCTGCCCTCCGACAGGGACAAATGACCC
This sequence comes from Lithobates septentrionalis, assembly GCA_037952835.1. Classification (NCBI taxonomy): domain Eukaryota; kingdom Metazoa; phylum Chordata; class Amphibia; order Anura; family Ranidae; genus Lithobates; species Lithobates septentrionalis. Next base: position 345,493 of record JBBDGP010002938.1, on the reverse strand, counting down.
ATGTGCCCTGTTTGGCTCACGTCCTTAACTTGGTGGTGCAGCGGTTCTTGGGCAGGTACCCGGGCTTACAGGATGTCCTGAGGCAGGCCAGGAAAGTCTGTGTGCATTTCCGCCGGTCATATAATGCCAGTGCTCGGCTGACGGACCTCCAAAAGGAGTTTAACCTGCCCAAGAACCGCCTAATCTGTGACATGCCCACCAGGTGGAACACAACCTTGGCCATGCTGCAGCGGCTGCACACGCAGCAGAGGGCCATCAATGAGTACATGTGCGACTATGGCACCAGGACAGGGTCAGGGGAGCTTGGTTTTTTTTCCCCACGCCAGTGGGCCATGATCAAGGATGCATGCACTGTCCTGTCACCATTCGAGGAGGCCACGAGGATGGTGAGCACTGACAGTGCATGCATCAGTGACACTGTCCCCCTTGTCCACCTGTTGGAGCACACGCTGCGTGGAATAATGGACAGGGCACTTGAGGCAGAACAGAGGCAGGAAGAGGAGGACTTCCTTAGCTCTCAAGGCCCCCTTTATCCAGACAGTGTTCCTGCGTGCCCGCCGATCACACAGGAAGAGGAGGAGGAGGAGGAGGAGGAGGAAGATTGTGTCAGTATGGAGGTGGAGCCTGGCACTCAGCATCAGCAGCAGTCTTTAAGGGATCAGTCCCAAGGAACACGTGGACTTGTAGGTGGCTGGGAGGAGGTGGCTGCGGACGTTGTTGTCCTTAGTGACCCAGAGGACTCCGGACCGAATGCCTCAGCAAACCTACGCTGCATGGCCTCCCTGATCCTGCAAAGCCTGCGTAAGGATCCTCGTATTCGTGGTATCAAGGAGAAGGACCAATACTGGCTGGCAACCCTCCTTGATCCACGTTACAAGGGTAAGGTTGCGGACCTTATCTTGCCATCGCAGAGGGAGCAGAGGATGAAACATCTTCGGGAGGCCTTGCAGAAAGGTCTGTGCAACGCGTTTCCAGAGACTGGGAGGTTACAAACTCCTGTTTCTGGACAACGTGTTGCTGAGGCTTCGGTCAGTCAAAGAAGGAGCGGTGGAGAAGGTGGCCGTCTGACCGATGCGTTCAGACAATTTTTTGGTCCGCAGCCCCAAGGTATGATCGGTTCCAGCAACCATCGCCAGCGTCTGTTTTACATGGTGCAGGAATACCTAGGGGCAAGATCAGACTTGGACACCTTTCCCACCGAAAATCCTCTGGGTTACTGGGTCTTGAGGATGGATCACTGGCCAGAGCTTGCACAGTATGCAATTGAGCTACTGGCCTGTCCTGCATCCAGCGTTCTTTCGGAACGCACATTCAGTGCTGCTGGAGGCGTGGTAACCGATCACAGGGTGCGTCTGTCCACCAACTCGGTCGATCGACTGACCTTCATAAAAATGAATCAGTCTTGGATCACCACCAGCTACCAAGCACCTGATGCTGATGTAACCGAATAATTTTTTTTGAAATCTCAGATCCCTTCAAAGACTGCCTATGCTGATGCTGAGTGACTATCCCTGAGTAATTATCCTCTTCCTCCTCAATCATCACGCTGATAGCTTGTAAGAACATTTTTGGTTCTGGGCGCCACCACCAGTGCCTAAGGCACAATTTTTCAGCCCCTGTTTAACAGGGGCGTGTAATTACAATTTTTGATGTAATACTTTGCAGCAGGGCTCGTTCCTGCATTCCAACTAGAGTGTCTGTGAGGGGTTGCAGTGTTGTGGCACCAGCACCAGTGCCTAAGGCCCAATTTTTCTGCCCCTGTCTAACAGGGGCGTGTAATTACAATTTTTGATGCAATACTTTGCAGCAGGGCTCGTTCCTGCGTTCCAACTAGAGTGTCTGTGAGGGGTTGCAGTATTGTGGCACCAGCACCAGTGCCTAAGGCCCAATTTTTCTGCCCCTGTCTAACAGGGGCGTGTAATTACAATTTTTGATGCAATACTTTGCAGCAGGGCTCGTTCCTGCGTTCCAACTAGAGTGTCTGTGAGGGGTTGCAGTGTTGTGGCACCAGCACCAGTGCCTAAGGCCCAATTTTTCTGCCCCTGTCTAACAGGGGCGTGTAATTACAATTTTTGAAGCAATACTTTGCAGCAGGGCTCGTTCCTGCGTTCCAACTAGAGTGTCTGTGAGGGGTTGCAGTGTTGTGGCACCAGCACCAGTGCCTAAGGCCTAATTTTTCAGCTCCTGTTCAACAGGGGCATGTAATTACAATTCTTGATCTAATATTTCACAGCAGGGCCCTGTGAGGGCTTACAGTGTTGTGGCCACAGCAACACCTAAGGCCCAAATTTCTGCTGAGTATATAGGGCAGGACCCTACTTTCAAACATCTAACTTACAAACGACTCCTACTTGCAAACGGAAGGAGACAACAGGAAGTGAGATGAAATCTACCCCTAGGAAGGGAAATTCTCTCCTGTAAGAGTTAATATGGGAAAACAATTTCTCCTTTCCACTGATGCTTTCCAATCCTTGTTCCACAAAAAAACCCAAATTTTCAAAAAACATTTTTCATTGGGACAAAAAAGTGAGGTGAAATCTTCTGAAGAGGAGGAAAGACAGCAAAACAAATGTCACAGGGGTGATAACCCTTCCCTATGTTTTCCAAAAAGCTTAGAAAAGATTTTTTGGCTGGAGCTAAACACGTTAAAAATGTTCAAAATTACAAAGAGATTCTACTTAACAACAAACCTACAGTCCCTGTCTTGTTTGCACCGCCTGTATACTGCTGTTCAGAGTATATAGGGCCTGGTGGCCCCACACCTTTCCTTATTTTAATTTGGGTGCGGGGTTCCCCTTAATATCCATACAAGACCCAAAGGGCCTGGTAATGGACTGGGGGGTACCCATGCCGTTTGTCTCACTGATTTTCATCCATATTGCCATGACCCGACATGACATTAAAGCCGCAAGCAGTTTTAAATGAGATTTTTTCCTTTAAAAATGACATTTGGTGCAGGGACTGTTCTAAACATGGGAAACGCGTCACTTTACAGGCATACTATAGACACCCCCCAGGTACGATATTTAAAGGAATATTTCACTTTTTTTTTTTTTTACTTTAAGCATCATTAAAATCACTGCTCCCGAAAAAACGGCCGTTTTTAAAAGTTTTTTTTGCATTGATACATGTCCCCTGGGGTAGGACCCGGGTCCCCAAACCCTTTTTAGGACAATACCATGCAAATTAGCCTTTAAAATGAGCACTTTTGATTTCGAACGTTCGAGTCCCATAGACGTCAATGGGGTTCTAACGTTCGTGCGAACTTTCGGTCCGTTCGCGGGTTCTGGTGCGAACCGAACCGGGGGGTGTTCGGCTCATCCCTACTCACCAACATCCACAACCTGCATATGTTCCCCAGAGGCTCTAATAGGCTTCAAAATAGGGTGGGCTCAGGGCGCAGAGAGTGCGCCCTGATCCCACCCAATTGTGTGACGATTATGAATTAATTTTCGCTATTTTCTCACTAACCTTCCTCCCTGCCAATCAGGAGGCAGGACTTCAGACCTTCTTCCTGATTAGCTAAAGCGCCAAGCCACCCTATTGGATGCCTGGCGCTTAGGAAGAGGAGCGAGGAGACACGCGCTGGAGCGAAGGTCACCGTCGCTCTGAGAGGAGCTGCTGCAGTGCTGCGGTAAGTCCCCTCGGCTCTGTCAGAGCCACACGCGGGGGGGTGCCAGAGCCGCGATCCGCGCGTGGGGGGTTGGGGGTTATGCTGCCAGAGCCACAAACAACGCGAGTGGGGGGGGGCGGTGGGCACAGTGGTTGCATTTGATGGGCTCAGTGGCTGCATATACTGGGCACAAGTGGCTGCATTTGATGGGCACAAGTGGCTGCATTTGATGGGCACAAGTGGCTGTATTAGATGGGCACAGTGGCTACATATGATGGGCACAAGTGGCTGCATTTGATGGGCACAAGTGGCTGCATTTGATGGGCACAAGTGGCTGTATTAGATGGGCACAGTGGCTACATATGATGGGCACAAGTGGCTGCATTTGATGGGCACAAGTGGCTGTATTAGATGGGCACAGTGGCTACATATGATGGGCACAAGTAGCTGCATTTGATGGACACAAGTGGCAGCATTTGCTGGGGCACAAGTGGCTGCATTTGATGGGCACACATGGCTGCATTTGATGGGCACAGTGACTGCATATGATGGGCACAAGTGGCTACATTTGATGGGCACACGTGGCTGCATTTGATGGGCACACGTGGCTGCATATGATGGGCACACGTGGCTGCATATGATGGGCACAAGTGGCTGCATATGATGGGCACAGTGGCTGCATATGATGGGCACAAGTGGCTGCATATGGTCCTTAACCGCCGGGGGAACTTTCTCGGCAAGACACCGGCATCCTTTTGCGGCTGTCGGCTCATAGTTCTCAATGAACTACCATGCTGCTATGGAGCGCCATGGTAATTCATAGATTCTTCCTGTCACTGTATCTGTTCACCCATACGGGATGTACGGGCACACAGATACACTGACAGATCTGCAGGAGACCTGCATGGCACCAGTATCTGCTGATCGCTGGTGCAATGCTTTATACAGGCTCCAAAATAAATAAATAAATAAATGCACAGATTTTTTTTACCTGCAAAATAAATGTGCATTTATTTATTTTTATTTTTTTAAGTGAACTTATCCTTGAAGCTCTTTCTTTCTCTGTTCTCATGCTAATTACAAAAAAAAAACTGAAGTAAAACATATTCATTCATGTAGCCTCCCTGGCGGTTTTCCCGAGTGTGGCTCGGGGTTAAAATTCAGCACCATTAGCGGTAACCCCGAGCCACACTCGGGATTGCATCGCAGGATCCTGGTGCCTCCTTACTTACCTTGTCCCCGGGATCCTGCGATGTCCCCCGCAGTGTCCGAGGGCTCCGTCCTCCTCCCGAAGTCTCTCTGTGCCAGGCTCCGTTCCCTGCGAGCGTCGCGACGCACGGGGGCGGAGCCTGGCGGCAAATTCAAAAAAATGTCAAAAGCATAACACATACAGTACTGTAATCTTACAGATTACAGTACTGTATGATATCATTTCACATCCCATTTGTCCCCAGTGCTCTGGCCCATGCCCTGCATGCAGTTTTATATTGCATATACTGTTCTTTCTGCCTGGAAACTGGAGATTGTCCATAGCAACCAAAAAGTGTCCCTTTACGTCAAAAATGGCTTTAGACCAGCTAGAAAACAGCGAGAGTAAATTAGAACACTTGCAGAATTGAGCGATAGTGAATCGTGGGGAAATTTATTTTATTACTATTTATTTTTATTTTTTTTAATTATTATTTTTTTTTTATTATATTATAATTTATGTTTTTGTGTTTCAAACTTTATCATACCCGGGATATCTACTAGACTCTTGTTTGGACAGATTTAAGTGTGTTATTGTTAATAATTACAGACCTACAATATAAAACGCCAAATTTCCATGCAAAATAATTGTACCGCTTTCAGCACCTAAAATCAGAAAGAATCATACCGCCAGGGAGGTTAAAGGCTACGTCCAGCTTTAAAAAAAACAAACAAAAAAAAAACAAACAAAAAAAAACAATATGGTTGTCCGTTACATTTTATTCACACATTTATAATTTTTTTATATATAATTTCTATAGAAATAAATAATAATAAATATATATATATATATATATATATATATATATATATATATGTTATTTATATATATATATATATTTATTTTTTTTTTGGTTTTTTGTTTTGTTTTTTTGGTAAATGGCTGTTACCACTTTCCAAATTCCAAAATTCATTGAAAGCCATCAGCACGCATTTCAATGCACAAAGGAAATGGAGACACATGACAACACACCTGTCTAGCACTAAAGAAAAACGCACCTCTACGCACACATATAGACCTAAATAGCTTGTAAGGATATTTTCTGCAAGCATAGTTCTTTTTTTTTTTTTTTTGCGGCTCAAAACATGTACTGGGGTGAAGGAGCTCTTACTTTGACAGAGTGGAGAAGATTATACATAAGATGAGTCCTCATTGCTCAGGGTGACACAGCCATCCATCAGCCAGTATTTAAACAGACAGTTGCTGTTGTGATTATCACACCCCATACACTTACCATATCAGTGCTCCAGTTTGTAACTTGTTAGCTCTGTTTGTGTTCCATTGTTTGTGTTCAGATGTCTTTTCTTTGGTAATGTGCACGTTGTTGGCATGTTAGTGCTAATTACCTGTAAGAGGATAAGTGTTGCCCAAGGCTTTAGCACCCTGTCTCTGTCCATTTCCCCAGCCTGCCATCAGATGGACACTAATCTCTCCCTATTAGCACATCACCCCTGGACACAATGTCATGAGCTGTGAAGGACTCATTAAGGAGCCGACTGACACCTTCACCTAACACTGCCCAGCTTCTTTCCATCATGCTGCAGGACAGACCCTCCACATATCCCCATAGCTGCCCAAGGCTAGACAGATCTACAGGATAGGAAAGAAGTGCCACACCAATAGTCAGCAATGAAATGATCGATAAAAAGAAAGCTTAGGCCCCCTTTTACATCAGTGGACGGATCGGGTCCACCTATCCGTCTTTCAGGTGGACCCAATCAGACCACCCATTGTTCTCTATGGAGCGGCGGATCTCAGCAGATATGTGTCCGCTGTCATAAAAGTATAAATCATTCAATGTAAAAAAATCATTCAATATAAACGTATCAAAATTGTGTTGTTAAATATTGCAGAAATGTCCCATTAAAAGTGATCAAGTGTAAAATTGACAAATAGGATCATCCAAACTACAAACAGCATTGAATTATTATATATTGCAAAATGTCCCAATAATGTGCCAATAAACGTGTGCTCTAATCTTCTGGAAAGTGCTCCAAACTTCCACTCTGTGGCCTGTCACACAACCCTCCTGTGTCCCCACTCACCAGATATAATGGACCCCTAGCTTTTCAGTCTAGGGGTCATATGAGCTGAAACCTGACAAGGGATGATGACTCAAATTGAGTCCAAAGGAGATCTCTCCCAGAGTAAGGGTTGCCACCTCATCCCTCTAAACCCGAACACATATGAATTACACAGGTTCTGAGGCTAATTTAATGCAGATAAGGCACCAAGTGAGTTTAATTACCACCTTAATCAGCCACAGAACCTGTGTAATTCATATGTGGTCAGTTTTAAAGGGATGAGGTGGCAACCCTACCCAGAGTAGTGGTCAAGGTTGAGATGTTCACCGGAATGGACAAAAAAGGGAACTAAGGCCCCATACACGCTATTCGATTTTCTGCAGATTTTTCTCTTCAGATTTACCAAAACCATAGTGCAAGGGCCTGATTGCAGTGGCGTCACTAGGGGGTGGCTTTTGGGGCTATAGCCCCGAATCTGGAGCCCATAGCCCGAGTCTCTGCAGGGGTCCCCAAGGGGCGGGGAGGCTCTCTGGGGACCCTGATTTAAGTGGGGGGCTCTCTGGGGACCCTGATTTAAGTGGGGGGCTCTCTGGGGACCCTAATATAAGGGGGAAGCTCTCTGGGGACCCTGATGCAAGGGGGAGGCTCTCTGGGGACCCTGATTTTAAGGGGGAGGCTCTCTGGGGACCCTGATTTAAGGGGGAGGCTCTCTGGGGACCCTGGTTTAAGGGGGAGGCTCTCTGGGGACCCTAATGTAAGGGGGTCTCTCTGGGAACCCTGATGTAAGTGGGGGGCTCTGTGGGGACCCTGATGCAAGGGGGAGGCTCTCAAGGGACCCTGATGTAAGGGGGGGTTCTCTGGGGACCCTGATGTAAGGGGGGTTCTCTGGGGACCCTGATGTAAGTGGGGGACTCTCTGGAGATACATACACACACACACACGTATATTGCTGTATATACATGTGTATGCCCGCCCAAGCGTATGACTTTCTTTACTATGCTGCTATGGACTCTAGCCCCAGATCTTTTGTAGATTGCATACAAATTTAAACGCTTAAGGTTTGACCTCGTATTATATGGGTTTGGTAAATCTGAAGAAAAAAACTGCAGAAAATCCAATAGTTTATTTTATGATTTCAAGTGTATAGCACCTTGTGTACGGTAGCTACAATTTTTAGTTCATTTTATACATACAGTATCTCACAAAAGTGAGTACACCCCTCACATTTTTGTAAATATTTTATTATATCTTTTCATGTGACAACACTGAAGAAATGACACTTTGCTACAATGTAAAGTAGTGAGTGTACAGCTTGTATAACAGTGTAAATTTGCTGTCCCCTCAAAATAACTCAACACACAGCCATTAATGTCTAAACCGCTGGCAACAAAAGTGAGTACACCCCTAAGTGAAAATGTCCAAATTGGGCCCATTTAGCCATTTTCCCCCTTCCCGGTGTCATGTGACTCGTTAGTGTTAAAAGTTCTCAGGTTTGAACGGGGAGCAGGTATGTTAAATTTGGTGTTATCGCTCTCACTCTCTCATACTGGTCACTGGAAGGTCAACATGGCACCTCATGGCAAAGAACTCTCTGAGGATCTGAAAAAAAGAATTGTTGATCTACATAAAGATGGCCTAGACCAGGAGTAGGCAACCTCGGCCCTCCAGCTGTGGTGAAACTAAAAATCCCATCATGCCTCTGCCTCTAGGAGTCATGCCTGTGATTGTTAAGGTTTTGCAATGTCTCATAGGACTTGTAGTTTCAAAACAGTTGGAGGGCCGAGGTTGCCTACCCCTGGCTTAGGTTATAAAAAGATTGCCAAGACCCTGAAACTGAGCTGCAGCACAGTGGCCAAGACCATAGAGCGGTTTAACCACTTCTGAACCACCACACACCACAATTTGAAGGGGGATATCGTTGTTATGGCAACAGCTAGCTGCCATAACCCCGGTATCCTCGTGTTCGGCCGGTGGTCCGCCTCAAGAAAAAAGTAGTGTCTGTGGCGGATTCGCAGCAAGATCACTTTTATCAGCGGCGATCGGTTGCTGTCACTAGCTGGGCATGGAGACGAGTGAGGGGAAGATGGCCCCCACCCGTCTCCATGACATTGCAGGGCGGAAGCGATGTCAAAACGTCACTTCCGCCAACAGCTCTTAAAGGGCCATTTTTTTCATTCTTTTTTTAAATGACAATTTTTTTTTTTTTATTATTGCATTCCAGTGTAAATATGAGATTTGAGGTCTTTTTGATCCCAGATCTCATATTTAAGAGGTCCTGTCATGCTTTTTTTCTATTACAAGGGATGTTTACATTCCTTGTAATAGGAATAAAAGTGACACCATTTTTTTTTTTTAAAACAGTGTAAAAATAAAAAAATTAAATGTAAAATAAATAAGAAAAATATAAAACATTTTAAACTCTCCCCGTCACGCTGAGCTTGCGTGCAGAAGCAAACGCATACGTGAGTAGCGCCTGCATATGAAAACGGTGTTCAAACCACACAAGTGAGGTATCGCCGCGATCGGTAAAGCAAGAGCAATCATTTTAGCCCTAGACCTCCTCTGCAACTCAAAACATGCAACCTGTAGATTTTTTTAAACGTTGCCTATGTAGATTTTTAGGGGTAAAAGTTTGTCGCCATTCCAGGAGCGGGTGCAATTTTGTAGCGTGACATGTTGGGTATCAATTTATTCAGCGTAACATTATCTTTCACAATATAAAAAGAAATTGGGCTAACTTTACTGTTGTCTTATTTTTTAATTCAAAAATGTGTATTTTTTACAAAAAATTGTAAGACCGCTGCGCAAATACGGTGTGACAGAAAGTATTGCAACGACCACCATTTTATTCTCTAGGGTGTTAGAAAAAAAATGTATAATGTTTGGGGGTTCTAAGTTATTTTCTAGCAAAAAAAAACTGTTTTTAACTTGTAAACAACACATCTAAAAAAGAGGCTCGGCCCTTAAGTGGGTAACAGGACAAGTTCCACTCAGAACAGGCCTCGCCATGGTCGACCAAAGAAGTTGAGTGCACGTGCTCAGCGTCATATCCAGAGGTTGCCTTTGGGAAATAGACGTATGAGTGCTGCCAGCATTGCTGCAGAGGTTGAAGGGGTGGGGGGGTCAGCCTGTCAGTGCTCAGACCATACGCTGCACACTGCATCAAATTGGTCTGCATGGCTGTCGTCCCAGAAGGAAGCCTCTTCTAAAGATGATGCCCGCAAACAGTTTACTGAAGACAAGTAGACTAAGGAGATGGATTACTGGAACCATGTCCTGTGGTCTGATGAGACCAAGATAAACATATTTGGTTCAGATGGTGTCAAGCGTGTGTGGCGGCAACCAGGTGAGGAGTACAAAGATAAGTGTGTCTTGCCTACAGTCAAGCATGGTGGTGGGAGTGTCATGGTCTGGGGCTGCATGAGTGCTGCCGGCACTGGGGAGCTACAGTTCATTGAGGGAACCATGAATGCCAACATGTACTGTGACATACTGAAGCAGAGCATGATCCCCTCCCTTCCGAGACTGGGCCGCAGGGCAGTATTCCAACATGATAATGACCCCAAACACACCTCTAAAATGACCACTGCCTTGCTAAAGAAGCTGAGGGTAAAGGTGATGGACTGGCCAAACATGTCTCCAGATCTAAACCCTATTGAGCATCGGTGGGGCATCCTCAAACAGAAGGTGGAGGAGCACAAGGTCTCTAACATCCATGCGGTCCATCATGTCGTTATGGAGGAGTGGAAGAGGACTCCAGTGGCAACCTGTGAAGCTCTGGTGAACTCCATGTCCAAGAGGGTTAAGGCAGTGCTGGAAAATAAAGGTGGCCACACAAAATATTGACACTTTGGGCCCAATTTGGAGTTTACTTCGGGGTGTACTCACGTTTGCTGCCAGCGGTTTAGACATTAATAGTTGTGTGTTGAGTTATTTTAAGGGGACAGCAAATTTACACTGTTATACAAGCTGCACACTTACTAATTTACATTGTAGCAAAGTGTCATTTCTTCAGTGTTGTCACATGAAAAGATATAATAAAATATTTACAAAAATGTGAGGGGTGTACTCACTTTTGTGAGATACTGTATATATAGATATATAGTGGGGACGGAAAGTATTCAGACCCCCTTCCCCTTAAATTTTTCACTCTTTGTTATATTGCAGCCATTTGCTAAAATCATTTAAGTTCATTTTTTTCCTCATTAATGTACACACAGCACCCCATATTGACAGAAAAACACAGAATTGTTGACATTTTTGCAGATTTATTAAAAAAGAAAAACTGAAATATCACATGGTCCTAAGTATTCAGGCCCTTTGCTCAGTATTTACTAGAAGCACCCTTTTGATCTAATACAGCCATGAGTCTTTTTGGGAAAGATGCAACAAGTTTTTCACACCTGGATTTGGGGATCCTCTGCCAGTCCTCCTTGCAGATCCTCTCCAGTTCTGTCAGGTTGGATGGTAAACGTTGGTGGACAGCCATTTTTAGGTCTCTCCAGAGTTGCTCAATTGGGTTTAAGTCAGGGCTCTGGCTGGGCCATTTAAGAACAGTCACGGAGTTGTTGTGAAGCCACTCCTTCGTTATTTTAGCTGTGTGCTTAGGGTCATTGTCTTGTTGGAAGGTAAACCTTCGGCCCAGTCTGAGGTCCTGAGCACTCTGGAGAAGGTTTTCGTCCAGGATATCCCTGTACTTAGTCGCATTCATCTTTCCCTCGATTGCAACCAGTCGTCCTGTCCCTGCATCTGAAAAACACCCCCACAGCATGATGCTGCCACCACCATGCTTCACTGTTGGGACTGTATTGGACAGATAATGAGCAGTGCCTGGTTTTCTCCACACATACCGCTTAGAATTAAGGCCAAAAAGTTCTATCTCAGTCTCTTCAGACCAGAGAATCTTATTTCTCACCATCTTGGAGTCCTTCAGGTGTTTTTTTAGCAAACTCCATGCGGGCTTTCATGTGTCTTGCACTGAGGAGAGGCTTCCGTCGGGCCACTCTGCCATAAAGCCCCGACTGGTGGAGGGCTGCAGTGATGGTTGACTTTCTACAACTTTCTGCCATCTCCCGACTGCATCTCTGGAGCTCAGCCACAGTGATCTTTGGGTTCTTCTTTACCTCTCTCACCAAGGCTCTTCTCCCCCGATAGCTCAGTTTGGCCAGACGGCCAGCTCTAGGAAGAGTTCTGGTCGTCCCAAACATCTTCCATTTAAGGATTAAGGAGGCCACTGTGCTCTTAGGAACCTTAAGTGCAGCAGAAATTTTTTTGTAACCTTGGCCAGATCTGTGCCTTGCCACAATTCTGTCTCTGAGCTCTTCAGGCAGTTCCTTTGACCTCATGATTCTCATTTGCTCCGACATGCACTGTGAGCTGTAAGATCTTATATAGACAGGTGTGTGGCTTTCCTAATCAAGTCCAATCAGTATAATCAAACACAGCTGGACTCAAATGACGGTGTAGAACCATCTCAAGGATGATCAGAAGAAATGGACAGCACCTGAGTTAAATATATGAATGTCACAGCGAAAGGTCTGAATACTTAGGACCATGTGATATTTCAGTTTTTATTTTTTATTAAATCTGCAAAAATGTCAACAATTCTGTGTTTTTCTGTCAATATGGGGTGCTGTGTGTACATTAATGAGGAAAAAAATGAACTTAAATGATTTTAGAAAATGGCTGCAATATAACAAAGAGTGAAAAATTTAAGGGGGTCTGAATACTTTCCGCCCCCACTGTAGATGTATATAGATATAGATACATCTATATCTATAGACAGATATAGATATACCTATACTTATCTATCTATCTATCTATCTATCTATCTATCTATCTATCTATCTATCTATCTATCTATCTATCAATATATATATATATCTATCAATATATATATATATATATATATATATATATATATATATATATATATATTAAATTAGTATTTTCCTATTGTACTTCATTCCAATTGGCCCTGTGCCTCCACCATGTAGGGGTATCTTTACTTCCAATGAGCAGTCTTCATGTCAAACATTAACCAATTTGGACATGCGTGGGATCCCTGATCCCTATCTGTAGTAAGATCTCACTCTGGATGTCCCAGCTATAAGCAGGTCATCCTTAATGCTTTGAACATCCCAGCCTGATAAAAAAAAAAGAGAGAGAGAGAGGCAAAGAGAGAAAGAGAGAGAGAAGCCTGAGGGGAAATGTTCTGGGCCTAATCCTTTCTGCCATTCTGCATATTCATGGAACATTGTCATAACACATCAGGCTGTTTGCTAGGACAAAAGACCTGTCGGCACCCCTCCTCATTCTTCTGATGGGCAGGAGACAAATGCTGAGTAAACACTTGGAAAGAATTCACTGGCCCATTCTCCCAGCGATGAGAAAGGCCTGAGCCTTTCTTACAGGCCCAGAACTGCTCAGCCCATTAAAGTACGCCCCATGTCCCGTGAAAGAGGAGCCTACCAATGATGAAAACATGGATTATCTCATTTCACTCTCCTTGTATCAAACAACTGCGTCCATTTGGAGTGCACTTGGTCTGACACGCAATTACAAAAACCGGGAACATGGCAATTGTTCCTGAAATTTTACAGATGACCTTCTTCTACTGGGAAAAACACAGTTATTGCTGGCATTTGCCCTCTGCTCTGGACAATGGAAAGACCTCGCTGACTAAGAGAACAATTCCCCTGATTTTTCTGATCCGTTACCATTAGATGGTGAGGGTTTATCATACATCAAGCTCTATTAACAGGAAATAAAAGAATGTTTTCAGAAAGTTCTTATTATTTTATTTTTTATGTGACTCTTACATTGTTTTGCATTCATGTTATTCCATATTTTCAGTACAGTAGATATAAAGCCAAGTTTCGAGAACATGGTGTATCATAAGCAACTGGCACATTTTTTAATACATTTTTTTCCATCTTTTTTATCCTTTTTGTGCTGCTGATCTCCTCCAGCCTTTTTTGTGCACTTCCTGCTTACATACATGCCAGCACTGGTTGCACATCTTTGACCTGGACTGGTTTCCTGATACATCAGTAGACAATGGCTGTGCAATGTGTGTTGGCATGGCTGCTTATAGTCTCCACCTATAAGAGGAGACTGGTTCCCTACTGTGCACAAACACAACTGGGAAACCGTTGTCACCCTATAACAGGAAGTTCCTGAACTGGGACCTTCAATGCAGGATCATCAGATATGGTTTTAATGAAAGTTGAATTTTTTTTTAAAAGGATTGAAAACCACTTTTAAAGTCACTTGAAGATATTCATGCTTGTATGAGATTTTAGCAAGTTAGGTCTACATCCGCTTTAATATATATATAACAGACTTGTAGATTAATTCTCTAATTTCTGTATAAGAGACAATACAGTCAGAATTCCCAATGAGCAATTGCAAAATATATTTTTTTTAGTTAACAACAGCACCACAATTTGTGTGTTGTCTTAAAATGCCATCATAATGTACCGACATCCCATAATGTTCATAAAAAGAGCAAAGAAAAAAAACATATACATGGTATTCGTATAGTGAAATATTTATTATACTACCTCTATATATACAAATTCATTATATTTGTCATCCAGTTATTCATATCAATAACAGTTATCACAGTATTGATCTGAGTATTGATCTGAGGGGAGCTGATGGGAAAATACAGAATTGTCTACACGTTTCTTAGACCAACGGCTCACTTCCTAAGGCGTAGCTTTGGTGGTAAACATCTAGATCAATACAAATCCACCATTACAACTGGTATTTTTAGATCATTTTCAATATACTATAAATCATCCAGCAGGATAACTTACTAAAACAGTATTTTATAAACAGCATTCACAAGTGCGGTGACCAAGATTTCACAGAAAAAGGAAAAAGGATTGTGGAGGAGTGTATTATTTTTTCACACTTCTATCTGTAAATGAATATTATAAAGCATTTATGCAAGCTAGTATAGTTCAACCAAAGGGGATTATAAAGACCCAAATAAAATCTTATTATACAAACCCCATATATACATGAGACTAAACACCATGAAGGAGCAGGACAAAAAAAACCAACCCCTCCTCATGATGGTCACGCCTATGGATCAAAGTAATACAAATAGCTTTGAGGTTCCTTCAAATAGGACCAAATTTAAAGTAGCCATATACTTCCCCAGAAATATAAAAAATTCAACTTACTGTGATAACATAGCCTGGAATTTAGGAAGCTTATCACTTATCCTCTGGACCATTGGTCATCACATGGAAGCTCAGTGAAGGCTTCCTTTTTTTTAAATTCCCCACAAGATGTCATGGCGCCTGTCATGACGACAGGCCATGCTCCTGCATGGCACCATGACATACAACACCCGGTATACTGATACCGATGAAATTATTCTGCATATACAGAGACGTCAGTGAAGGGGACAGACTGGCCCAAGGAGCAGAGCCCTATAAGCAAATTCCTCCAAAGGACAGCCGAAAAAAGACTCCTCCTACACAGATACCGCCTGCCCCGCCCTTTGACCTTGCCATTTTGTCTCGCTGTGAGTATTTAATGTGCAGTAGAACAACAGAGATTGCAATAGTCAAGACTATGTAACATTGCTCTCATATCATTATCATAATACCACCAACTAGAGTTGCCACCTCATCCCTTTAAACCCGAACACCTTTGAATTACACAGGTTCTGAGGCTAATTAAATGCAGATAAGGCACCAAGTGAGTTTAATTACCACCTTAATCAGCCACAGAACCTGTTTAATTAATATGTGTTCGGGTTTAAAGGGATGAGGTGGCAACCATACCACCAACCCCACTGGCTGTCAAAATGCCCAAACAGAGTCTAAATCTGATTGAATACAGTCGCTGTTTGGCTGACAGTTTTCTGCCAACTTCTTTGATTTTTCAAGTGAAGGATATCTGGCGGGAGAGTAGCAATAGGGCCATCCATTTCACAAGTTCCCGATGAACTGAATAAAATTTGCACAACGCATGCCAGTGGTTCCTTTTGAGCACGTTCACATCCTCCATGTTTCCCTCCTCGTTGGGTTCCAAGCAAGGGTCACATGGGAGGTCTACACCAGGGTGGGTTCTTCTGGGCTATGCTAGGCACTTTGTACAGGATCACTACCATACACATGGGGTACCATGCTCACATCATGGACAGCTGACTAAACATGAACAAACTCTAGTAAATTCTCTTGATGTACTCTTCATCACTACGGTCACTACTCTTCATCACTACGGTCACTTCCACATGCCCTCTCCACCTATCCAGCATATCACTGCTACCTCACTCCCAGTAATGGTATGGGGTACCGCTGTGCACCCAGAACTAATTCCATGTGTGCACTTCACTAAACTCTTTAGTACCTGTGTACAGGATCAGTGCCCCAGCGGTATAGTTCTGCTCCTGTTGTGTTGGGGCCCGAAGGAGTACCAACAACATTCCCCTCGCTGCAAGAAGCTATCACACCTGCCACATGTACACGTTTATGACAGGCTGCTAGAGAGACCTTTGTTACCCTTGGTAACCACTGTATCTTCGCACTGTATGAACTATTGTACTATTATCTTCATACCCCAACGTACTTAGTGACCCAAGGTGGAGACAATATACGCCGGTTACTTACAGTGCACCTCGTTAGACAGTGCACCCAATCGACAGTCCAAGATCAAGTGCAAACATACCCTCAAATTCTCTAGTCCCTAACTACAGGTTTTTGGCTGCCCCTGCAAAACTGTTCAAACTAAATTCCAACATTGGTTGAGTCCATATCTGGAGTTTAGCTCCGACTCCCCCTGGATCTGGCCCTTCTCCCTTTTATAGCACACAGGACCAGAGGGTTGGACCCAAGAAAACCCGCCAAGAAAAACCCGGGAGTTGCAGTTAACTTCCAACTTCCCATTGTGGCAGCAGTAACCTCTACCTGCCTACATGCCTAATGGCTCCATATGTGTATAAAGCATATGTCACAGGGAGATAATACAGGACTGCATTTGGGAGAGAGGTGCCTAAACAGGGACCCTCAAGGCAGATATTACTTTAATGAAAGCTCTAGATATAAAAAGATTAAAAGTTACTTTTGAAATTATATTAACATTTGTAGTAAAGATTCTGTTGTGTGGGTTTACATATACTTTAAGGCAATTTTTGACACCAGTGTCCCAAGATCATCTAACTTTGGGACTTTAAATGAGACGCATGGGGTCATGCATCTCCATCCCTCTATCTGGTACATATAAGAGAAGGGTTGGGACTTTGAGTGGGGTATGTGTGATGTGGCTACACAAAACCATGGTTCAAAAATGTAGAGTGCAGTGTACACAGGGTGTGCTCACAAGAGAACTTGCTACCAACAAGTGAAAGTGTTATATGCTCCCAGTGTGTCCAGCAGGTCCCACCCAGCGTCACGCTGGCATGACGTGAAGGGGAGGCGTCTGAGACAGAACGGCGGGACCGTGACGCTGGACACGCTGGGAGCATATAACTTCACTTGTTGGTAGCAAGTCCTCTTGGGAGCACACCCTGTGCACTCTGCACTCTACATTTTTTGGACCATGGTTTTGTGTAGCACCGCAAAGGTAATTTACTTTGTGAGGTCTATCTTATCCGCCCTTACTATTGCTGGGCACTTGCTCGGTCACACCCCTCGGATATACTCGCTATTTTACACTCTCTTCATGCTCTTCTTTCACAGGTTATGGGCCCTTATCACTTTCTATATTATACCTGCAACTAATATTCACTGCTATAATTTAATTTTAGGAATAGAGCCCATACCTACTATTGCTTGGACATCCCTCTCTTTGGGGATTATACACATGCTCCCTGTCTCTCCCCAGGCCCTAGTCACAAAAGCTCCCGGAACAGACATTCCCAAACGGCCCATGCTCTCTAGCTTTACATGCCCTACACTCAGCCGACCTGTGAGTTTTTAAAAGGATGAGTATTTTACCTTCCCTTTATCCATTTTTATTATTTGTTCTTCTTTGATATGCTTATGTCGCTTTATGAGATAATCATACATCCACCCCCGAAGAGTGGTACCAGTCCATGAAACGCGTTGGGCTTACACAGATGCACTATTTTTATTCAGATGGCTTCATATGCCTGGTTTTTCTGTTTACATTTTTATAACTTGCTCTCCCATTGATGGAGGACAGTCCTTTTTACAATACATTTGTGATGTTGTTTTCAATTTTTTACATGGTTTTCAACATATTATTGATGTGTCTACAATATTTGTATTTATTCATTGTTGTATGCTATGTGTCATGGTACTCAATGGTTAAGACAATAAAGATACTTTTTTACAATGACCAATTTGTTTTGTCACATCACACATACCTCACTCAAAGTCCCAACCCTTCTCTTAAAAGATCTTCTACTTGGGCAATGCCCATATATCCAGTGCCAAGGCAATGGTGTAGAAATGTGGCTAATACAAAACAAATCGATTTTATTTCAGTGGTTTCCTTACCTTGTTCTTGTACAGTTTGGGCTGAATTTTAAAATATATCACAAAAATCCATGCTGTTTTGTCTGCTAGGGATAGATTAGTTCAGTTTGCTGTTTTCTTGGCTTGGCTGCTACTACTTCCCAAATATAAGGCCATGGGTGTTTGTCTTTCAAAATATTCCACCCTACCCAAAAATATGTGAGTATGGGAAAGTCTGTAGCGACCTTTACACTCTCTGAGCTTTGGAGAAAAAGCCTTCTCAGTAGATTATCTGCAGGTGTATGAGAATCCTTAGCATATGCCTTCACAATCTACATGTCTGCTAGGTGAATCCCTTTGTAAACAAATGTGTCCTAATCTTCTAATGCTCTATTAAAAGGTTGCCATTCACTGGAGGAACTGTGCTATAAGAGGTCACATTACCTTCAGAAATGGAGACATTATGGTTGACATGTCTCTGATGACCTGTCAGCCATCTATGTCTATTCCTACAAACATGTAAAACCTTATGTCTGTAAGAAGGTAGTGCCCGGTATTTTAGTGAAGGGCTTTCCTGCTCTTTTTGGCTCTCATTACTCCAAAAAGCTCTATTATCTAGAAGCCATGTGTCATTGTCTTGGATTGGTGAAGACCAAACATGGCAAAAGACATTAGAGATCATTTGGCCAAATAGCATTATAAAACCTCCAAATGATATATTTTAACTAGATCAAGACCAGGTTGGATTTCCCAACTGTGAATGTCTAGGTCAGTACTGGCACAAAGGGGTAAGTGAAGCTAGACACTTCTGGTGCTGGTTTATTGAGGCTTACAAAGAGCACTTGACTGAAAATATCTCACAAAACCTATCGCTATTCTGCCTGAGATCATTGGGCCAGATATGTCTGATGAAGTTGGGTAACAACCTCACACATGAGAATCGTAGCCTAATCCATCTGAAATTGGCCTGATTGGGTAATCATCATGTCACGTAAGGGTAACATAATACGCCTGAAAAAGCAACTGGAAAAGTGACTCTGGCTGTATCTGTGCTTTAAAACAAATGATCTGGACACACAGTTGGCCACAAGGCCATAAGAGAATGATTCACATGACTCTTTGCTTGAAATTATCTGGCCCTTTGGGCACTATTCTTCCCACTAACAGCAACAACAGAACAATATTCCTTTTCACTGACCTCGACAATGATGCAATATTCCTTCTACTGACACCAACGATGGGGCACTATTACTTACATTAAGAACAACAATGGGGCACTACCACTTTTATTGACACCAATGATGATGCACTATTCCTTCCACTTACACCAACGATGGGGCACTTTTCCTTCCCCTGACACCAATGATGGGGCACTGTTACTCTCGCTGACACCAATGATGGGGCACTATTACTTTAACTGGCACCAACAATGGGGTACTATTCCTTCCACTTACACCAATGATGGGGCGCCTTTCCTTCCCCTGACACCAATGAAGGGGGCACTGTTACTTCAAATAGCACCAACGATGGGGCACTATTACTCTCACTGACACCAATGATGGGGCACTTTTCCTTCAACTGATACCAATGATGGGGCACTGTTACTCTCGCTGACACCAATGATGGGGCACTATTACTTCAACTGGCACCAAAGATGGGGCACTTTTCCTTCTCCTGACACCAGTGATGGAGCACTACTATTACTTACACTAACACCAACAGTGGGAAGCTATTACTTTCTGTGACACCAACAATGATGCAATATTGCTTCCACGTACACCAACAATGATGCAATATTCAATCAAAAGCAAACAATCAGCGCAAAACCTAATAAAAGCTAAAAGCCGCTGGACACTAAGGCCCCTTTCACACTGGGGCGGTTTTGCAGGCGTTATTGCGCTAAAAATAGCGTCTGCAAACCGACCTAAAACTGCCGCGGCAATACCGCGGCTATAGCCGTGCTATGCGAGCGGTTTTAACCCTTTTTCAGCCGCCAGCGGGGGTTAAAACCGCACCGCTAGCGGCCGAATACCGGCGCAAAAACGACGGTAAAGTAGCGCTAAAAATAGCGCTGTTTTACCGCCGACGCCCCCACCGCCCCAGTGTGAAAGCAGCCTAAAGGCAAATATATAAACCCTTTTAAGCTTAACAATAACAGACAGTGCAGTGCTGAACAGATAATCTAACAACTACAAATAATGATAAAATGTCCATATAAAATCATGTAAGGAAAAACATGGATGTAATTAAAAAGCCGAAAACATCAATGGTGGTAAAGGGTGCTTCATGCAAATTCTGAAGTGCTCCTTAATCCGTGATCTGCCTTCGCCGGGATCACATTAAGCGACTGAGCGTCATCCTACGTCAGTTGTTTGTGTCCAGCCTCCATCCTATGTGGGAGGTACCCTCTGACATAGAGTATCACGTGATCCGCCGTCGTGTTGTCACGACGCCGGGATCACTACGGCAACCACATTAAACAGATACTTCCTATTTCCAAGCGGCGCGTTCTGATTGGACGCTTGTTTTTTTATCACACAGATGTTTTTGATAAGGGGCTCTCTATAAATAATGAACTGGACGTATGGGTCTCCATTACTGCTGAGGAAGTCCCGTTGGACGACACGCGTGCGGGAGTATCCCTAGACGTCACTGCAGCCACTTTATCATTTTCTGTTACCATTCGATGTGCATACACCTATTATCCCAGCACTAGGTTTAGTGCCGCTTATGTGAGTACCTGTCTTTTATAATACAGGATCAAGTTTTTAGCCATACAGAGAGCACTATATTATTTCTTTACATTTCATGTGACTACGGGAGAAAAACATTTAAAGCTACGGAGCGAAAGAGGTGCCTTGGCTTTTCATCCAATATTTTAACCTTAGCCACCATTGGTGGCGAATGCCTGAGTGACCTTCCTGTTAGCTCAGGGGTCCATTTTGTAAGGTGAGCGCTTTTGGCTAGCAAGTGGTGTGAGCACGGATTAAGGAGCACTTCAGAATTTGCATGAAGCACCCTTTACCACCGTTGATGTTTTCGGCTTTCTTATTACATCCATGTTTTTCCTTACATGATTTTATATGGACATTTTATCATTATTTGTAGTTGTTAGATTATCTGTTCAGCGCTGCACTGTCTGTTATTGTTAATGATGCAATATTTCCTTCAACTGGCACCAAGATGGAGTTTTATTACTTACATTAAGAAAACAATGGGGCATCACCACTTTCACTGACACCAACGATGGGGCATTTTTCCTCCCACTGACACCAATGATGGGGCACTATTCCTTCCACTGACACCAATGATGGGGCACTATTACTCTCACTGACACCAATGATGGGGCACCAGTGCCGGGACAAGGTCATCCAGTGCCCAGGGCAAAGATGCCAAACTTCGCCCCCCCTCTCCCTTAGGGTTAGGGTCAGGGTGCCCCCCACCCCTGCAATATACCATCGCGCCAGGGGCAGCCGCCCCTCCTGCCCACCCCTTGTCCCAGCCCTGTGGGGCACTATTCCTCCCACTGACTATCAGTCATCCTATCAGATACTTTCTCTGTTCAGGTGTTCAAGCAGTCACTGGTATTAGAGCTGCAGAATACAATAGTCAAACAACTGATATTCCTCTATCCACGCTGAGTTATCTACATGTGCATGGCTAGCCTTAGGCTGCAATCACACTTTTAAAGTGTATATATGCTCAAAATGTAAAATCATATATTCATTTCCAGTATTTTATTTATTTCTAGCTCACTATTAATCTGAACCATCTTACTTTGTGAAGATCCCCACACATTTACTTCACAGAGCCTGCCTTCTACATGGGTGCTGAGAGGAGGGGTTTCAGGAGGCGGAGTCAGTATCACTGCTTGCAGGCAGCAAGGTACCATGGGATATGTAGTCTTTAGAAATTGAAAGTAAGTAGCAGAGTGAAAATTGCAAAGCATGCAGGGACCCTAGGAAGTTGTAGAAAGAGGCGGCCAGCAGACAAGTAGCACTTACAACATAAAAGGAGATTTTTGAAGAAAGCTTATATTGGATTGTCAAAAATAACTATTGTTTGTGTTGTTATTACAATGCTGATGTTATAAAAGAAAAGTGTATGCTGTGACTGTAGATTTCCTTTAATTGTGGTGCTTTAAAAAAATCCCTAATGAGGTCATGCTGGACTAAATATATTGGCCAGAACTTAAAGTGGTTTTAAACCCAAAACCAAAAATGTGTAATATATTGCAGCTTACCAATCGTGCGATGTAGTGGCTGCATTCGTTTTGTTTTTTTAGTCTTTAGTTGTTTTCACCTGGTGATCTGGTCAGTAAAGGTGGCTTCACACTGCCCCGGTGCAGTCCCGCTGCATTTTGGGTAAAGCGCAGTTTACCATGGGTTTTGTGTGAGTTAGCTGTGCTTTCTTATAGACTTCTATGAGGTCCTGTGGTTTTGGTGGTTTTGGTTTCAGAAAGAGCGCCAAAGATGCAGCATGCAGGAGTTTTGATGCACTTTCTGAAACTGCAGCAAAAACCACAGGACCTATGGGAAAGCGCAACTAACTTTCACGAAAACCGCGGGTTAGCTGTGCTTTAGCAAAAGCGCAGTAGAGCAGTGTGAAGACACCCCCCGAGTGCCCCCACCCTGGATAAATGAGCACAGGGGGCAGCAATGACAATCTGGGGGGAGGGGAGTGCTGGATGTAATAGCAGATTTAAATATACTAAAACAAATTAAAGCCAAACTCCAGCTCACACTTTATAAGCAGTTACCGGAAAAATGTTTTTTTTCTTATGGGATAAACATTTTACATAAATAAATTAAAGCTGATCATTGTAAGCACCCCTGCTAGTGTTAAATGGTTTGTCTCATCTCTGTAACTTATACCTTCCACTGGAGAGCTTGTTTTTTTGAAAAATAGACTTATGCCATGTACACACGGTCGGAATTTCCGACAGAAAAAGTCCGATGGGAGCTTTTGATCGGATAATCCGACCGTGTGTATGCCCCATCTGACTTTTTCTGTCGGCATTTCTGACGGACTTAGATAGAGTACATGCTCTAAATTTTTCTGTCGGAAATGCCGACGAGCTTGTCCCGTTGGCAAGTCCGACCGTGTGTACGCGGCATTACTGGCCAGGTCACCAGATGAAAATAGAAAATAGAAGAAAGAAAGTCTAAAAAAGAAAATTAATGCAGCCACCACATCTAAGAATGGGTAAGCTGTGATATAATACTTATTTGGAGACACAAAAATAAGGTAGTACTACATATTACCAGGGGAACGGACTTTCTAGGCTGAGAAACAATGGAGAAGAAGTAACAGTATAAAAATATAAATTTATTGAAAATTACAAATACATAAAAATAGGAATGAAAATTGTAACATATATGCATCTATGATTATTGTGCAGGGAGCTCTTGTATGTCTACGCGTTTCGCCACTAGGCTTCCTCAGGACACGGCCAAGGTTCACAGACAGATAAGAGAATATGTTTCTCTATCTTGTTTTTGAAGTGCAAAATCATGTAAGCAAGGCATCTCCCTGTTCATGACAGAGATCACAGCTCCCTGTCATCGGGAGGAGCAGTGATCGCTGTCATGTGAGTGGTAGCCCATCCCCCCCACAGTTAGAATCACTCCCTAGGACACACTTAACCCCTCCATCGCCCCCTAGTGGTTAACCTCTTCCCTGCCAGTGTCATTTACACAGTAACTTTTATAGCACTGATCGCTGTATAAATGACAATGGTCCCAAAATAGTGTCAAAAGTGTCCGATGTGTCCGCCATAATGATGCAGTCCCGATAAAAAATTGCAGATCGCTGCCATTACTAATAAAAAAAAAAAATTAATAATAAAAATGCCATAAAACTATTCCCTATTTTGTAGATGCTATAACTTTTGCGCAAACCAATCAATATACGCTCATTGCGATTTTTATTACCAAAAATATGTAGAAGAATACATATCGGCCTAAATTGAGGAAAAAATATATTTTTGGGGAATATTTATTATCGCAAAAAGTAAAAAAATACTGCATTTTTTTCAAAATCGTCGCTTTTTTTTGTTTATAGCCCAAAAAAAACGCTGAGGTGATCAAATACCATCAAAAGAAAGCTCTATTTGTGGTAAAAAAAAGGACGTCAATTTTGTTTAGGTGCAACCTCGCACGACCGCGCAATTGTCAGTTGCCGACGCAGTGCTGAGTCGCAAAAAGTGCTCTTGTCAGGACGGGGGTAAAATCTTTCCCGGGGGTGAAGCGGTTAAACCCAATAAAATCTTTAAGCAAGAAAAACAACCAGTTTCATGGCAAGTGTTGCTGCTGAAGATCGGGTAGTGTAGACCCAGCACTGTGGCCACTGACAGATGGGACGGGACAAGTAATAGAGGAAGGATCAGTCCCTGAGTGTCTGCCGGTAATAATAAACTACTGTAACTCTTATCTATGTCTAGCTGCAGGCAATTTCTGTAAGTCCGGATTCCCAAGATCCACGTTTAGTCCATGTGACTGACTCTGTGGAATGCCTGACAGCTTCCAACCCATCACCTACTGATGCCTTCCCAGACGGAGGTGACTGGAGTAAGGACTGCTTAGTCAGTGCGGTTCCCATGCTGAGCATGCAGGACACAAGGCCACTTCTCAACTCTGTTATTTCAGCGTTACTTTATGAATAAAGTTAGAATGGAGAAAGACAGTAATCATCCAGCGGGAATGGGACTGCGGTCTCTATTGTTCCACGTGGAAACCCCCTGTGTCTAGTCTTACTATTAAAGGGGATTTTATTGTACCTGCAGATTCATCCCAATGCTGGGATTATTAACTTCTGAAAGTTGGCATGATGGTTTAAGACATAAGAGCATTGGTGCAATGTTCTGCAGTATGTGAAATTTAGGAGACTGATATTTGTAAATTGTCATAATTGATATGTATTTCCCACCGAAGCTTAAAGTGTATTTCCATTTTTAAACAGTGGCGACCTGACCATATGGGCGCAGGGGTGCCACTCCCCTAATCCATGCGCCCGGACCCTAATCTCCATGCAGGACCCCGGACACATGGATTCCAATGGGTTTTTTAATTCTTGTAGAAGCACGTGATTAGAGCCTGAGGCTCTAATTGGCTTCAAAAAAGGGTGGGCTCGGGGTGCAGGGCACTGCACCCCGAGCCCACCCAGTTGTGTGACAATAGCGAATTGACATTCGCTATTGTCTTCCTGATTCTCCACCAGGACAATGAGTAAGCGGGTCCTGAGATCTGTCACCCAATTGGCCGAGAGGAGAAGTGATCCTATTGGCCTCCGAGGAGGAGGAGGGAGGAGACGCAGGGGAAGCCACCGAAGCCAAGGAGAAGGAGGCGTAGGGTGAACCTACCCACCACCCAGAGGAAGCGCTACCTGCGACATAGATGGGGTAACTGCTGGGCTGGTAAACGACAGGGGGGGGGGATAGATTGTTTGCCTCCCCACTCAAAATAATATACCACTAGCCACCACTGCTTTTAAAGCCAAATTAGGATAGGATAGAAAGGTTTAGAGGCTGGGCTTCATTGTATGTTAATGAGGACAGACTTGGGACAGACATCTGAAAGGTAAGAAATATTTTTCAAAAGGCATTTTTTAGACATGCTGTGTGAATGCAAACACAAACATATAATGAGGTTTTCTCAAATTTTACTGCAACAGTATACACATGGTTTAAAGTGTTTGTAGTGTTATTTTTCTTGTGTTTTTTTTTAGAGTATGATTAGAAGCAGGGCCGGATTAACATAGGGGCTGGTGGAGCTGCAGCTCCAGGCCCCTCCCTCAATATAGGCCCATGCCAGTGGCTTGTCAATTCCTGTGTGCCTTCCTGAAGGAAGAGGAGCCCTCTGTGCTCACATGGAGGAGACAAGTCAGTGCAGCCAAGTCCTGTCTCTGCTGATGCCTGACTCCTATCACAGGATCTGTTCACTCACACACAGATCCTCAGTGTCTGGGGGAGGGGCGCTGATGTCCTAACCAGCAGGAGCCCGGGAGGAAGGACATCTCCCATGCTGTTATGATAAGGTCAGTACATTTGTTAGGGGGATGTTGTGTAATTATTGTGCTAGGGGACAGACTGCTGCTTCCCCCATGTAATGTGCTCTCTTGTGCCCAGTGCCCACCATGTCATGTGCCTTGCAGTGCCCCCCATGTAATGTGCTGTGCCCACCATGTCATGTCATGTGCCTTGCAGTGCCCCCCATGTAATGTGCTGTGCCCACTATGTCATGTCATGTGCCTTACAGTGCCCCCCATGTAATGTTCTGTGCCCACCATGTCCTGTCATGTGCATTGCAGTGCCCACTATGTAAAGTTCTGTGCCCACCATGTCATGTGCATTGCAGTGCCCCCCATGTAATGTGCTGTGCCCACCATGTCATGTGCCTTGCAGTGTCCCCATGTAATGTTCTGTGCCCACCATGTCATGTCATGTGCCTTGCAGTGCCCCCCATGTAATGTTCTGTGCCCACCATGTCATGTCATGTGCCTTGCAGTGCCCCCCATGTAATGTTCTGTGCCCACCATGTCCTGTCATGTGCATTGCAGTGCCCACTATGTAAAGTTCTGTGCCCACCATGTCATGTGCATTGCAGTGCCCCCCATGTAATGTGCTGTGCCCACCATGTCATGTGCCTTGCAGTGTCCCCATGTAATGTTCTGTGCCCACCATGTCATGTCATGTGCCTTGCAGTGTCCCCATGTAATGTTCTGTGCCCACCATGTCATGTCATGTGCCTTGCAGTGCCCCCCATGTAATGTTCTGTGCCCACCATGTCATGTCATGTGCCTTGCAGTGTCCCCATGTAATGTTCTGTGCCCACCATGTCATGTGCCTTGCAGTGCCCCCCCATGTAATGTGCTGTGCCCACCATGTCATGTCATGTGCCTTGCAGTGCCCCCCATGTAATGTTCTGTGCCCACCATGTCCTGTCATGTGCATTGCAGTGCCCACTATGTAAAGTTCTGTGCCCACCATGTCATGTGCCTTGCAGTGTCCCCATGTAATGTGCTGTGCCCACCATGTCATGTCATGTGCCTTGCAGTGTCCCCATGTAATTTTCTGTGCCCACCATGTCATGTCATGTGCCTTGCAGTGCCCCCCCATGTAATGTGCTGTGACCACCATGTCATGTCATGTGCCTTGCAGTGCCCTCATGTAATGTGCTGTGCCCACCATGTCATGTCATGTGCCTTGCAGTGCCCCCCCCCCATGTAATGTTCTGTGCCCACCATGTCATGTGCCTTGCAGTGCCCCCCCATGTAATGTGCTGTGCCCACCATGTCATGTCATGTGCCTTGCAGTGCCCCCATGTAATGTGCTGTGCCCACCATGTCATGTCATGTGCCTTGCAGTGCCCCCCCATGTAATGTGCTGTGCCCACCATGTCATGTCATGTGCCTTGCAGTGCCCCCATGTAATGTGCTGTGCCCACCATGTCATGTCATGTGCCTTGCAGTGCCCCCCATGTAATGTGCTGTGCCCACCATGTCATGTGCCTTGCAGTGCCCCCCATGTAATGTGCTGTGTCCAGTATGTCATTTGCTATACGTTGCAGTGCCCACCATGTAATGCGCTGTGCTGAACAATGTCATGTGCTGTGCATTGCATTGCCCTTCATGTGATGTGCAGTGCCCACTATGTCATGCTGTGCCTTGCAGTGCCCACCATGTCATGTGCAGTTCCTAACATGTAATGTGCAGTTGCATTTCCCACCATGAAATGTGCTATGCCATGCAGTGCCCACCATGTAATGTGTTGTGCCCACCATGTAATGTTATGTGCCATTCAGTGCCCACCATGTAATGCGCTGTGCCCACCATGTCATGTCATGTGCCTTGCAGTGCCCCCCATGTAATGTGCTGTGTCCAGGATGTCATTTGCTGTACATTGCAGTGCCCACCATGTAATGCGCTGTGCTGACAGTGTCATGTGCTGTGCATTGCATTGCCCTTCATGTGATGTGCAGTGCCCACTATGTCATGCTGTGCCTTGCAGTGCCCACCATGTAATGTGCAGTGCCCACCATGTCATGTGCTGTGCCTTGCATTGCCCACCATGTAATGTGCAGTGCCCACCATGTCATGTGCTGTGCCATCCAGTGCCAACCATGTAATGTGCAGTGCCCACCGTGTAATGTGCAGCGCCCACCATGTCATGTGCACTTCCCACCATGTCATGTGCTATGCTGTGCCCACCCTGCCATGTGCTGTGCCCAGCATGTAGTATGTTGTGCCCACTGTGTAATGTGCTGTGCTGTTCAACAGTGCCCACCATGTCATGTGCAGTTCCTAACATGTAATGTGCAGTTGCATTTCCCACCATGAAACATGCTATGCCATGCAGTGCCCACCATGTAATGTGTTGTGCCCACCATGTAATGTTATGTGCCATTCAGTGCCCACCATGTAATGCGCTGTGCCCACCACGTCATGTGCTGTGCCATGCAGTGCCCACCATGTAATGCGCTGTACCCACCATGTAATGTGCTGTGTCATGCAGTGCCCACCATATCATGTGCAGTGCCCATCATGTAAATTGCTGTGCAGTGCCCACCATGTCATGTGCTGTGTTGTGCCCACCATGTCATGTGCTGCACCATGCAGTGCCTACCATGTAATATGCTGTACTCACCATGTAATGTGCTGTACATTGTCCACCATGGCATGTGCCGTGCAGTACCCACAATGGAATGTTGTATGCAGGGCTCATCATGTCATGTGTGGTGTCCACCATTTAATGTGCTGTGCTCACAATGTAATGTGCTGTGCTGTGTCATGCAGTGCCCACCTTGTCATGTGCTGTGCAGTGCCCACCATGCTATGTGCAGTACCCACTATATAATGTGTTGTGCCCACCATATAATGTTCTGTGCAGTGCCCACTTGTAATGTCCAGTGCCCACCATGTAATGTGCTCAGCTGTGCCTGCCATGTCATGTGCTGTGCCCACCATATAAGGTCCTGTGCCCACTGTGTGCATGAGCTGTGCCCACCATGAAATGTGTTGTGTTGTGCAGTACCAACCATGTTATGTGCTGTGCCCACCATATAATGTACTGTGCCTACCTTGTAATGTGCTGTATTGGGCAGTGCCAACCGCGTAATGTGCTGTGCCCGCCATTAAATGTGCTGTATCCACCATGTAATGTGTTGTGCCAACCATGTGATGTACTGTGCTATACCCCCCCTCCCGTGTAATGTACTATGCTGTGCCCCCCACAGACTCACCCCCTCACTCCCACCCCCCTCTCTCTCTCATCCCCTCTCTTTCACCCTGTTCTCTCTCTCACCCCCTTCACCCCCTACCACCCTCTCTCTCTTTCACCCTCTCTCTATTCCCCTTTCTCTCTCTCTCTCTCTCTCTCTCTTTCTCTCTCTCTCTCTCTCTCTCCCCCCCCCCTCTCTCTCTCTCTCACCCCCCCTCTCTCTCTTTAATTTCAATTTCACAAAAAATTGTTTGCGTTTTCATTTTATTTATTTTCATAAAAAGGCCCACCAACATCCTTAGCACCAGGCCCATGATGCTCTTAATCTGGGCCTGATTAGAAGCCCTACACACTATTAGTATTTTTTCGTTCAATCCCGCAGCCTAAAGGAAAAAAAACCTGACAGCTCAGGTCAGTGTCGCTGTACTAACAATCCAATGTTAGTACAGCGACCTGAGAGCTCTGATCAGCAGACCTTTTTCAGTCATGCACCTTTAACAGAGTGGCCAACTTCTGTTGGACAAGCTGTAGTACTAATGGGCCGAATGTCGGCCGGTTCAATAGAAACTGACATTCGGCATGTGTGTACAGGGCTTTAGAGAGATTTACCTTCACTTCCTGTCAGGCTGACAACGTGTTACCAGATAAGAGGTGGGGGGAACACTCCAACAGCAACAAAGACAGAAATAAAAATGATCTTTATGTAAAGTAAGAAAGAACTGGAAACTGGAAACTGGACTAAAGGGTCAATGTCACACTGCAACTGATAATTATAATCAGGGCTTTTTTTTCTCAGAGAATAGGTGCAGGAACTCCCCCTTTTGGGAGTTACCCATTGTCTTTGCCCCACCTACCTCTGAGCACCAGTCCTTGGTTCCACCCCCTACCTACCTCCCAGTACCGCCCCTTTTAGAGAATACAGAAACAAGTAACATTTGTGGTACTAAGTGATTTTTATGGAATTTGTTATTGATAACAAGAAAAGCAGTAAAATAGACCCCCCACAGCCAACAACAATAGACCCACCAGCAACAATAGATCCCCCCTGCAACAATGGACCACCTACAACAAAATACCACCCAGCAACAATAGACCCTCTAGCAGCCAGCTATAATAGACTGCTCCCTCAACAGTAGATCCCTCCCAGCGACAACTGACCCCCCCCGCAACATAAGACCCAGCCCAGCAACAATAGATCCCCCACCAGCAACAATAGACCTCCCCAGCAGCAATCAACCCTTCTGCAGAAATAGATCCCCTCCAGCAACAATAGATCCATCAGCAGCCAGCATCAATAGACACTGTAGCACAACCCAGCACTCCTTGCCATTACATACATTCAGTGGTGGAGGGGCCGGAACTGCGTTCCCCCGCGTTCCCGCTGAAAAAAAGCCCTGATTACAATATTGTGGAATAGAGAATAGGGATGCTAAAGTTACTGTATAGTCTGTCTAGCCAAAACCTTATGAAGCTCTAGAGAGGATGATTTCGGATGATTAATTCTCAGCAACCTACTGTAAAAGTGAAAGAAAAGCCTAACTATAACTGGTATTAAAAATGTTCCCTCCCCTCCTCCTACCTATCCTGCCTAAACTGTATAAGAAAGATCTTTGTACTTACCTATTTTTAATCCACTCTGGTCAGGTTACGTGATCCTGTAGTTCTGGCTTTCCTGTGTCAGTGAGCCGCTGCTGCAGGGGAGAGGAGGAAGCACCAACAATGGCTGGGCCATGGGAACCTATGCGTGATGTCATGACTTCTGGAATCCACAGTCATTGTCGAGTTTTTCTTTTACATAGAGCGGCAGAATCACAAGACTGGAGCAGACTGAAAAGTACACAGATCTTTTTTTATACACGCTAGGCAGGATAGGTAGAAAGCCGGGGGGGGGGGGGGGGGGGGTACATTTTTAAGAACCTTTGTACCCCACAGGGTCCCTTAAAATATTTTCCAGGCCCGGGGAACACCTGGCAAAAGATAATTATACTGTACCTACAGTTTTTGGCACAATAGCATGATCACTAAAATGTATAATGACTTAAATATAAGAAAAAAATAGGCATACCTAGCATATTTACAACCTGAGAAGATTTTATACCCTCCTCTGTAATAAGATTTTTAGTGATAATCTTGAAAATAAATGAATAATAACAGAAAACAAATGAAGACTTTAAAAATCATGGTGCTCCCCAACATTGTAGAGTCAGATTAGAAATGCCTCCTTGTGATTGTGTTGAGTGTAGAGGTGCCCCCTTGTGTTGGTGGTCATTGTAGATGTGCCCCCTTGTGTTAGTGGTCATTGTAGATGTGCCCCCTTGTGTTAGTGGTCATTGTAGATGTGCCCCCTTGTGTTAGTGGTCATTGTAGATGTGCCCCCTTGTGTTGGTGGTCATTGCAGAAGTGCCCCCTTGTGTTGTGGGGAGTGTTGCGGTGCCCCTTGTATTGGTGGTCAGTGTAGAAGTGCCTCTTGTGTTGGTGGTCAGTGTAGAAGTGCCTCTTGTGTTGGTGGTCAGTGTAGAAGTGCCTCCTTGTGTTGGTGGTCAGTGTAGAAGTGCCTCTTGTGTTGGTGGTCAGTGTAGAAGTGCCTCTTGTGTTGGTGGTCAGTGTAGAAGTGCCTCTTGTGTTGGTGGTCAGTGTAGAAGTGCCTCTTGTGTTGGTGGTCAGTGTAGAAGTGTCCCCTTGTGTTGGTGTTGAATGTATAAGTGCCCCCTTGTGTTGGTGGTCATTGTAGATGTGCCCCCTTGTGTTGGTGGTCATTGTAGATGTGCCTCCTTGTGTTGTGGGGAGTGTTGCGGTGCCCCTTGTATTGGTGGTCAGTGTAGAAGTGTCTCTTGTGTTGGTGGTCATTGTAGAAGTGCCCCCTTGTATTGGTGGTCATTGTAGAAGTGCCTCCTTGTGTTGTGGGGAGTGTTGCGGTGCCCCTTGTATTGGTGGTCAGTGTAGAAGTGTCTCTTGTGTTGGTGGTCATTGTAGAAGTGCCCCCTTGTTATGGTGGTCATTGTAGAAGTGCCTCCTTGTGTTGTGGGGAGTGTTGCGGTGCCCCTTGTATTGGTGGTCATTGTAGATGTGCCTCCTTGTGTTGGTGGTCATTGTAGAAGTGCCTCCTTGTGTTGTGGGGAGTGTTGCGGTGCCCCTTGTATTGGTGGTCAGTGTAGAAGTGTCTCTTGTGTTGGTGGTCAGTGTAGAAGTGCCTCCTTGTACAGTGAGGGAAAAAAAAGTATTTGATCCCCTGCTGATTTTGTATGTTTGCCCACTGAGAAAGAAATGATCAGTCTATAATTTTAATGGTCGGTTTATTTTAACAGTGAGAGACAGAAAAACAACAAAAATATCCAGAAAAAAGCATTTAAAAAAAGTTATAAATTGATTTGCATTTTAATGAGTGAAATAGGTAGTTGACCCCTTCACAAAACATGACTTCGTACTTTGTGGCAAAACCCTTGTTGGCAATTTACAGAGATCAGACGTTTCTTGTAGTTGGCCACCAGGTTTGCACACATCTCAGGAGGGATTTTGCCCCACTCCTCTTTGCAGATGCTCTCCAAGTCATTAACGTTTCGAGGCTGAAGTTTGGTAACTTGAACCTGCAGTTCCCTCCACATATTGTCTATGGGATTAAGGTCTGGAGACTGGCTAGGCCACTCCAGGACCTTAATATGCTTCTACTTGAGCCACTCCTTTGTTGCCTTGGCCGTGTGTTTTGAGTAATTGTCATGCTGGAAGACCTATCCAAGACCCATTTTCAAAGCCCTGACTGAGGGAAGGAGGTTCTCAGCCATGATTTGATGGTACATGGCCCCGTCCATCGTCCCTTTGATGCGGTGAAGTTGTTCTGTCCCCTTAGCAGAAAAACAGCCCCAAAGCATAATGTTTCCGCCTCCATGTGTGACGGTGGGGATGGTGTTCTTGGGGTCATAGGCAGCATTCCTCCAAATACGGCAAGTTGAGTTTATGCCAAAGAACTTGATTTTGGTCTCATATGACCACAACACTTTCACCCAGTTCTCCTCTGAATCATTCAGATGCTCATTAGCAAACTTCAGACAGGCCTGTACATGTGCTTTCTTGAGCAGAGGGACCTTGTGGGCAGTGCAGGATTTCAGTCCTTCATGGTGTATTACCGATTGTTTTCCTGGTGACTATGGTCCCAGCTGCCTTGAGATCATTGACAAGATTCTCCCGTGTAGTTCTGGGCTGATCCCTCACCGTTCTCATGATCATTGAAACTCCACAAGGTAAAACTATCATGGAGCACCAGACCGAGGGAGATTGACAGTTATCTATACATCTACATAGGTCTTTTTATCCCTATATTTCTATCACAAAGAGAGAACATTCCTTTCTTATCCACACATCTCTTACCGTCAAGTGTGTTTACCCGAGAGATTAAACTCACCAGGTAGAACTCAATTTTAAGCAATTTAAATGAGTGTCTAAAGCTTTTGTCTAACCTAAAACAACATGACCCTCTTCTAGGTTCTCCAGGAATCCTGAGGTTTGACAGCTGCCGGTCCATCCTCCCTCTAGGTGTGTGTACACATTCTCATACCAGTTTCACCACTACGCTCAGATGAAAGTTTACCTGCAGTTCTCTTATAGCTGAAGCTGAGTGCTATGGGACTTTCACTTCCATGCTCCCTACTTACTAAAGACATTTGCCTTATTCAAAGGGGAACTGGATTAAGCACTATTTGCATTTACTCTGCACACATAACATGTTCCCAGGACTAAAATTGTTTCCTTACGTCGTCCATACATGCAACGGTTTACAAGCAATTTAATCCTGAGTTAGATTGCAAAAACAATTGAACACCTCAAAGAAACCACCTACCTACAATTTAAAGTGGAAAAAAAGCCTAAAGCCAGCCATAGATGGATGAATTTCCGTACAACCAGCCTACTCATACATAGATCGGCCTGTCCCTACTAAACTGCTCAAATTTTTACCTATGTAAGGGCAGGCTGGTTGTACTGAAGTCAACCCATCGATTGACTTCAGTACAACTAGTCTGTCAAGGTTTTTTTTTGTTCGATCACTGACGGTGGTTATAGTGGCCGGCAGTGATCATTGTATTCTGACAACGGAGAAACCTCCCGCTGACAGAAAACAAAAGCTCCATGTTAGGGATTCACCCATCAACCCATTCAGCGTTGATGGGGCAATCAAGCAATTTTCTTTTCTGCAACCTGTGGAAAATTGCTTAAAGTATGACTTTTTTAGGTCAGATTATTCTTAAAAATGTTCCCTCTCCCCTCTTCCTACCTATCCTGCCAGAACTGTATAAGAAAGATCCGTGTACTTACCTATTTCTAGTCCACTCCGGACCGGTCATGTGATCCCACAGCTCCGTCTCCCATGTGTCAGTGAGTGGCTGCTGCAGGGGAGAGGAGGGAGCAACAACAATGTCTGGACCATGGAAGCCTATGGGTGATGCCACAGCTCTTGGAATTCCCATCCATTGTTGAGAGCTCCCTGAGTTAAAGCTGCAGGATCATGTGATTGGATCGGCTCCCGAGGACCAGGGAAAGAAAGCCCAGTGTAAGCTCCTACAATTTGTCACTTTTTGATGGCACTGAGCCAATATCAAAGCACCTAGCACTGTCACATGGGAGAGAGGGAATGGCTCTTGGTGGCTGAATGGATTGGCAGTGGAGTGAGGAAATGTGAGTACATGTTGCACACTGGCACTGGCGGCAAAAAATAAACTCACAGGAGTTTTAACCCCTCCCTACTCTTTCAAAGAAAAAAAATAAAATTTTGGGGTATACTGACACATTACATGATCCTTTTGGGATCACATACCTGATGAAGGGGGCCCTGCGAGGATCGCTTTTTGTAACTATGATGTAAACCCTTTAAAAAAAGTCCCTTTTGGGAAAGGTTCAGTTTAACAACTTGCTTACTGGGCACTTACACCCCCTTCCTGCCCAGGACAATTTTCAGCTTTCAGCGCTCTCACATCTTGAATGACAGTTGCGGGGTCATGCAACACTGTACCCATATGAAATTTGTATCATTTTTTTCACACAAATAGAGCTTTCTTTTGGTAGTATTTAATCACCACTGGTACTCAATACTTTGCAAAACAAAAAAAAAAAACGAAAATTTTGAAAAGAAAAAAAAAGTTTTTCATATTTTGTTATAACATTTTGCAAACAGGTAATTTTTCTCCTTTACTGATGTGTGCTGATGAGGTGGCATTGGGGGGAACTGATGGGCACTGAGAGATAGCACTGATGGGCACAGATAGGTTGCACTGATGAGGCGGCACTGGTGGGCACTGATCAGGAGGCACTGATGAGGAGGCACGGAGAAGTGGCACTGATGGGCACTGATTGGTACTTGTAGGCAGCACTGATGATGAGGCACTAATTGTCAGCACTGATGGGCACTGATAGGTGACACTGGTGGGCATTGATAGGTGGTACTGGTGGGCGCTGATAGATGGCACTGATTAGCAGCACATGCGGCCACTAAGGGGACCGATGTCCCTCCAATCCCTCTAACAGAAGCCACTCTTTTTTTTTTTCTTCACGCTGATCTTTCTTCTCTAGCTTAGTGTAGGTGTTAGGAAGAGGGAGGGAGTAGTTTTCAAGATACGTTATATACAGTATTTTATGAACGTGAGTACACCCCTCACATTTTTGTAAATATTTTATTCTATCTTTTCATGTGACAACACTGAAGAAATGACACTTTGCTACATGTAAAGTAATGAGTGTACAGCTTGTATAACAGTGTAAATTTGCTGGCCCCTCAAAATTACTAAACACACAGCCATTAATGTCTAAACCGCTGGCAACAAAAGTGAGTACACCCCTAAGGGAAAATGTCCAAATTGGGCCCAAAGTGTCAATATTTTGTGTGGCCACCATTATTTTCCAGAACTGCCTTAACCCTCTTGGGCATGGAGTTTGGGCACCAGAGCTTCACAGGTTGCCACTGGAGTCTTCTTCCACTCCTCCATGATGACATCACAGAGCTGGTGGATGTTAGAGACCTTGCTCTCCTCCACCTTCTGTTTGAGGATTCCCCACAGATGCTCAATAGAGTTCAGGTCTGGAGACATGCTTGGCCAGTCCATCACCTTTACCCTCAGCTTCTTTAGCAAGGCAGTGGTCGTCTTGTAGGTGTGTTTGGGTTGTTATCATGACGGAATATTGCCCTGCGGCCCAGTCTTCGAGAATATACAAGCTGTACACTCACCACTTTACATTGTAGCAAAGTGTCATTTCTTCAGTGTTGTCACATGAAAAGATATAATAAAATATTTACAAAAATTTGAGGGGTGCACCCACTTTTGTGAGATACTGTATATCCCAGATTTCTACTTGGTGGGTTTAGTTCCTCTTTAAATCCTTTGTGGCTATTGAGGAAAAAATGTAATTGAATGTTTTTCTGCCCGGAGTTAAGGTTTAAAGTTCTGTGGCAAGAGCGTCAACAGGACAGCTACGCAACTAGTATTTGTCAGTCTTCAGGTAACTTTTGTGACAGGTCTGCATGAAACCTGATGGAATAATTTCAAGGATTCATAACATGCAAGGAATACCAAATACATAAAGAAATTGATGTGCCAGTCTGTTAATCCTAAATACCATCACAGGTCTTGTAAAACCAGACAGTATTCAATTATCCCTGAGTTTTACGCACGTCACTGACAGGGCCTCCGAGCCAGCTCAAGAGAAATTTCACGCTAACAAAAGCCTCATTGATTCAATAACATTTCAGTCCAGGCTGTGCAGCAAGCCCAAGGAAGGTTCTTAACTGCCTCTAATGACCCAACGTTGAGATGTTTTTTAATATTGTCCTTAGAAGACTAATTCGGCCCATGTTTTCAGACTGTCACAATATTGAGGAAAGTGATGACAGCTCCCATTTTAGCGCACGTATAAGGGAGCATATTTTGGTCCCAAACGCACTTGTCTTGTCTCCAAGGCAACTGTCCAGAATGCGCTCTTAAAGGTCACCAACAGACAGGAGGACAAGAGCCTTCTGAGATGCTAAACGGCTTTTTGCGTAATGGAAGAGGTGGAAAAATCAAGACAAAACTACTTGTAGATTCCTTAAAAAATTGAATTGCAGACAAAACACAAAGTATTGTAAAAAATATGACTAAGGAACAGCCACTTAGCTAAGGATGCTTCTTGGTTTTGATTGACTGTCTTGCAGGGGTACTCTTTTTGCAGAAAATAAAAAAGCTGTAAGGGCTTGTTCACATTAGCGGTTGAGGGGCGCTCCTAACTGTTCCCCTTTTAAGCTGCAGAGAGAGCGGTCGGGAGTGTACACATGCCGTGGCTACAATGCTTTGCTTTGCACCAGGAATTACACCTTCTGTCGCTTTCAGCACACGTAACTCATTAAAGTGAAGGGGGCTGCTCTACAAGTGTCCTGCAAACTTGGGCAATGCACGCAGTTGTGGAGTGCTAATGCAGGGGTATAAGGAGTTAAAGCAGGTGGTGAGGAGGCAATACAACGGCCCTTCACCGCCTGCCAAATGCTCTCTGGAAAGCAAGTGTCTTCAGAGACCAAAGCAAGTGTCAGACAGGATGGATAGGTAAGAACTTTTTTATGGGTTTTAGGCCTGGTTCACACTATTTCAGGTGGTTGCGGGAATTGCACTTGTTCCCCCACCCTCAACTAAAACATGGGTAATTACCACCGCTCTAGGTGATCGGGTTCAAACTTCCCGTCCTCCGCTGTGTGGATGATTGTGAGAGCCCCAGGTGCCGGCAATTGCTATTCCAATGGTATGTGTGTGATGGAAAAATCTGGACAGCCGCACTCCGGATTGGAAAAGTGAAAAATAAAATCCTCTTTATTGAAAAAGTAATAACATGATTAAAATCCGTACATGGCTTTGTTGGGATAATGCAGCATAACCGCTAACGCGTTTCACGCTCCCATAGAGCGCTTACTCATAGCTGAGAGTAAGCGCTCTATGGGAGCGTGAAACGCGTTAGCGGTTATGCTGCATTATCCCAACAAAGCCATGTACGGATTTTAATCATGTTATTACTTTTTCAATAAAGAGGATTTTATTTTTCACTTTTCCAATCCGGAGTGCGGCTGTCCAGATTTTTCCATCACACTCAACTAAAACATACTGTTCTTTAAAATTGCGCAGGGCGTCTATTCATTCTTAATGGGCACCTCGCACATATAAAAACACAGCACATTTGCGGGTGCAGGAACCGCTGGAAAATCCCTGCCTGTGTGTTTTTAAAGTGGTGCAGGAACCTTTTTTCCTGCATGAAACGCAGTGTGAAGTAAGCATTAGCCAATTGTGCAAGGGTACACAATTATTTGAAAAGAAAAAAGGAAAGTGCAGACAGGGTTGTGCATTATATACTGTACAATGGGGTCCTGTACAGCCTACCTGACATGGGCCACCTGCCCCCCCCCCCCCAAGTTTCTTCCCATAAATCCACTACACCTCTAAATTCAAGAACTGAAAGGGGCACACTTCAGAAAGATCAGAACCTGAGACACGCAGCAAAAATTGTGCATAATGCACTGAATACTGGGCCTACCCACTGTTACAGAGACCCCGCCACTCTGAAACTGTAGGAGAAAATGACACAGGATTCACATTAAGAGTTAATGTGAAGTTCCTTACTATTGTTTCTGAGAGGAGAAGACTGTGTTTTTGGTTTTCTCCAGATTCTGTAGTCCCAGATAGGGGCCTGGAGCTTGGAGGTTTCAAAGTGTATTGGGTGGGCTGAAACCTTCAGTCCTGTGTCTGGATTTTACCAGGTGCCTGCAGCCGGTGTGAGTACACAGGTGGCCCGGGTCCTTTTATACTGAAGCCTGAGGATAGCTCAGAGATCCCAGTTTGGAGACAGCTCCTATATTGGAGATAGAAGGTCTCCTCCAGGTGTCTGGGGAGCCCCAGCCAGGAGTCTAGAGACAGGTGTTCTCAACCAGGTGTCAGAGGTGCCCCAGCCAGGAGACAGAAGGTCTACTTCCAGAAGTCAGGTGGGCTACTGTTTGGGGGTCAGGAGAACCCCTATCCAGAGGGCAGCAGTGGGCCATGCAGTAGGGCACTGCAACTAGAAGCTGAGTGAGCCAAGTGAACCAGGAGAGCTGGGCAATGGGACTGGTAAGAGGAGCAGTGGCTCTGCTAACAAGAGAGCCAGATGGCTTGGCATTTTAGGTTAACTTTTCATGTTGATGGTGGATAACCCTGCATGAGCAACTGATGTCTATGTGAACTTTCTGTTTTGTTTAATAAAAGTGGGTTGCCATGGCCTAAAATACAGTTTGGACTGGCGCAACCCATTAGAAAATGCATCTGCCACCACAGTAGCACACCACATATACAACAAACATGTATTATGCAGTCCTTGTACTCACCAATTCCTTCTGCATTACATAATTCCCAAATAATAGTCTTACAGACATTCATAAACCTTAGCACAAAGGACCTTTAAAAGGCTTTTTGAAATTGAAACTCTTTGCTCTTTGTTTCCTCCTCTCTGGTGGCCCTTTAGACAGCCTGGGTTCCCGAATTACTGGCAGAAATCGGTTTTGTGCACAGAAAGTACACAGCTGCTGAGTAGAGGGAGCTGAGCTCTAGGAGTGAAGGGGTTAAAGTTCCCCAACCGCAGTGCTGAAAAAAGGGGTGCAATGCTGGCAGCAGTGTGCATAGGAGCTGGGATGGGTAAGGGTTAGAGCTGCACGATTAATCGTTAAGAATCGATATGTTCCCGTTGCGATCTTGACAAAGTATTTCCCGATTCTTTCTATGCAGAGAATTCTCTCTGCTCTGCTAAAGCCGACAGCCGTCAAACGAAAGGGGGCAGTCTGCCAAGAATCACAACATTCTTTAGCAGTGGAACTTAAGTATAAACATTGTAACAATTTGTCCATTAGATCAAAGGAATAGACTTTGGTGTGTAAGGGCCCTTTCAGACGAGCGGACCTTTCAGATCCGCTTCTCAGTTTTTTTCAGCGGATCTGTGGGATTCAGCGGATTCAACGGTCGCTCCATACATCTCTATGGAGCGACGGATGTCAGCGGTGACATGTCCGCTGACATCCGATCCGCCCCGATCCGCTACGCAAAATCCAGACGGATGGATGTCCTATTTTTCATCCACTGGCGGATCGGATAAAAACGGACAGGCGGTCCGTAATCATCCGATCCCCCATAGAGGAGAGCGGAGATCTGACAGGTCTGTCCCTGTACAGTGGGCAGAGACGTACTTGTCATCCGCCGGCTCAGCAGGGATCAACGGAGCGATCCCTGCTGAGCAAGCGGATGGCTGGATACATATCCCCACATCTAAAAGGGCCCTAAATGAGGGAAGTTTAACCACTTAAACACTAAACCTTTTTCTGACATTTGTTGGTTCAAGTTAAAATAATTTTTTTTGCTAGAAAATTACTTAGAACCCCCAAACATTATATATATATATATATATATATATATATATATATATATATATATATATATATATATATATTTTAGTAGAGACCCTAGAGAATAAAATGGTGGTTGTTGCAATATTTTATGTCACACTGTATTTGTGCAGCAGTCGTTCAAATGCAATACTTTGGGAAAAAATGACACGTTAATGAATTATAAAAAAAAACAAACCAGTAAAGTTAGCCCAATATTTTTTTTTGTATAATGTGAAACGCTGCGAGAATTGTGAGAAAATCGTGATGTTTTTATTCGATGCAAAAAAATTGTGATTCTCATTTTGGCTGGAATCGTGCAGCTCTAGTGTATGTTGAGGAGGCAGTGCCGATTAATCACCTCTAGATCTAGTGGCTATGAAAGAAGAAGGAACAAGCTCAGGAATCGGGACTCAACTCTGGCATGCTTTTGTCGGGGGTGAGTGCATGTGCCAGTGTGCAAGGTGATGATATTGTGAAAGGAAGATATTTTTTAAAAAGTTTTGCATAGAGTAAGGCCGGCCCCCGGGTACACACGGGCCAAACGTCAGGAGACAATGGCCGGTAAAAAAAAAAAAAAAAGTCCGACATTCAGCCCGTGTGTATGTTGGTCTGTCCAACCGGCCGGCTTCTGACGGACATGCATGCTGGAAGACCAGCATTCAACCGACTCCTTTTTAGCTCTCTCAGCCAATGGCACTGAGCGCTGATCGGAGTGTTCTGGCGGAGGGGCTATCCCCCTGTCAGAACACAACATCTCAGCAGGGGAGATCTGAACTAACCTTGCATGGTAAGTACAATGGCTCCAACTGGAGCTGCCAGTTTTTTTTTTCGTTCAACCCGTGGGATTGAAGGAAAAAAAACTAATAGTGTATACCGCGCTGCTTCACAGCCAGTTCCCTACTGCGCATGCCCAAAGCATGCTGCGCTCTCTAATTGGGCTGGCTGCAGGAGAAGGAGGAGGGGACCGAACTGTCAAAACCAGGTAACCGCTCCACCCCCCCCCCCCAAAAACAAAAGGTGCCAAATGTGGCAGCGGAGGGGGGGAAGAGACAGAAAAGCGGAGCTTCCCCTTTTGGGTGGAGCTCGGCTTTAAAGTGGTTCTAAAGGTAAACATTTTTTATGCATTCCTAGCAATAACCACTTGCCACCTGTAGGACATCGTATGACATCTTAGAATTTCAGTGGTTAGCTCGGTGTCAATATTTTCAGATGGCGATTCTCTTTCAGGTAGAGGTCATTCAAGTGGCTTTACAGCCACTCAATTTCTTCTACAGGTGGGCCCGCCCGCTCCTCTCACCACCTTTATCGGGATCTCCCATCCAATGAGGGAGCCCCCTTACGATGTGACCGCTT
Source organism: Lithobates septentrionalis (assembly GCA_037952835.1). NCBI lineage: Eukaryota > Metazoa > Chordata > Amphibia > Anura > Ranidae > Lithobates > Lithobates septentrionalis. Next base: position 303,194 of record JBBDGP010002938.1, on the reverse strand, counting down.
CAGTCATTTTCCCTAGGAGTAGTGGAAGGAATGGAAGTTCTCGCCCCTCTTTTTTGAGGTCAGAAGCAAGAAGGATTTTGTCACTTCTGGTTTGTTTGTTGACAAGTTGTTACCAGCTTGTACAGCATCTGATCAAACCAATCTTGGACATGGAGTAGTGGCTGCAGTGTTTTCAATGTCCAGTGGCTGTCATTTCTGACTACTGCACCTCAGATACTCGGGGGTGGGGAGTGCTTTGGTTGGGGACCCCCCCTTTATCTATGTTCCTATATATCCTGCTCAAAGGCACAATGTCTCCACAGCTAGAGTGCTGAGGGTCTTCAATCTAATGTTGTGCTGCAGTGCAAGGGGCATGATGATAGGAGGATACGGGGACAAGGGAATGAGCTCAGACGTCTAATAATTATACTTTAATAGTCCAGTCAATAGCTAGGGGAAGGGACTTGCCAACGGGATAACCTCCGTCGGCATTTTCGACGGAAAAATTTGGAACATGTTCTCTATCTAAGTCCGTCAGAAATACCGACAGAAAAAGTCCGATGGGGCATACACACGGTCGGAATATCCGACCAAAAGCTCCCATCGGACTTTTTCTGTCGGAAATTCCGACCGAACAGGGCATAAGACCTGCTGTGACCTGTAAGTGTAGAAAAAAAAAATCAGGGTTCCTACCCTGCCAAGGAAACTGGCTTTTTTTTTAAGCCCAGTGTACATAGAGCCTTATATGTATTTCATCCATATATTTAGTTGTTTGCCTGGAGTTCAGCCATAATGCAACATGAAAAAACACCCCATGAAATATTTAATAAAAACAATTTGCAAATAGTATTTATCCATGATGCTCATGCAGGCGTTTGATGTATCAGTTGAGTACAATGGGAACTGTCCATATCTGGCTAGTTGTCATCACAGAAGAGTAAATACAGGTGTGTCCATCGTTTTTTTTCTTAGGAATTTTTATCCCCTCTTTTATTGGTTGAACTAGATGGACTTGTGTCTTTTTGCAACCAGACTAACTATGTATGGCCTGTAAGTAAATGTATAAATATTTTAAAACATGTCTGAGTTAGTTGTCATCGCTGATCATCTTTGCACACCATGTTAAACCTTTCCACTTAGTATCTGCATTCATGTCAAATGACTGAGAAACCCCGGGAAAGTTCATGAGAAGCAGCCATGAGAAAAGATGAAAGGGAAGCCGTGACACTTGATGGCCAGTATTCATGGAACAACAGATTCTGGTGACAGGAGAGACCTGATTATTACAAATATTGATTCAACTGGCTTAAAGAAAAAAAAAAAAAAAAGAGCATCTGTGAGATATCGTATCTAAAGGATAAGCTATTCCATGTAGACACATTGTTTATATAGATAAAACAAAATGCCCATCCAAAATACCACACTCTTATAATGATTATGAGAAAGTGAATGTGTGCTCCAGCTTTAAAGTGATTGTAAACCCTTGTTTTTTTTTATTTAAAATAACAAACATGTCATACTTACCTCCACTGTGCAGCTCGCTTTGCACAGAGTGGCCCCGATCCTCTTCTTCTAGGGGCCCCCGGCGGCTCTCACGGCTCCTCCCCGCATCAGATAACCCCCTAGGAGAAGCGCTCTCTGGGGGGGGTACCTTGCAGGAGCGCTCCCGAGTCCAGCATTCAGCATCCAAAGACATGAAAGCCGGACTCAGCCCCGGCGCACGCGTCATTGGACTTGAGAGCAGCGGGAGCCAATGGCTGCGCTGCTATCAATCTATCCAATCAAGAGCCGGGACCCCGTACAGAGAGGGATAGCGCGTCGGGCTCAGGTAAGTAAAACGGGGGGCTGGGGGGCCGGTGACTGCCAGAAGTTTTTTCACCTTAATGTATAGGATGCATTAAGGTGAAAAAACACAAGGGTTTTCAACCCCTTTAAGCAACCTTGTCAGTTGCTTTAAAAACTAGAAATGAAATTTCCCTGCAATAAGTGAGATATCACCTCTTTGGTGGGCTGTCTCTCCTACCATCACTATGTTCCTGCTCTGCAGACTCTTCAACATTTGACCTTTTTGGTAGTGTTGGATGCCTGTGTCCCCTGTTGCACATTCTGGTTCCATCCTCTGATCCCTACGTCACTGCTGTGTCCTGTAGTGAAGTAGAGGTCGGAAGATGGAACAAGAGTGTGTGGCCACTTTAACTTTATACTTTTTTTGAGAGCCTCCCTAGTAGGAGCATATATAATAATGGATAGATTGAGAGCAGATATGCCTGGAAGGAGCCCACTCCTCCTTAAAGGCACACAGGCACACTGGACACCCAGCAAAGAGCACAATGGCAGCAAAGGTGTCCAGCGCACCCCCTCACCAAATAAACAACGGTACAAAAAAACTGCAACTGTCCCCACCTAGAACTGGCCTTAACGGCAAGGAGCATATGGAAGGACGAGGCATGTCAAACAAAAGCAAAGAAAATTCCCAGCTCACCTTACCAGCCAGCCTGCAACAAACCGAATCCTGTCTAACAGTTCACAATAAAAACAGGGGTTACTTCCGGTTCCGGCGCCACATGAGGAGGAGGTATGCAGCTCCAGCTCCCGCACAGCTCCTCACATAACCGGCATTTAAGCCAGCCACAGCACCGGGGGGAACCCCTACTACCTCCGCTCCATCTCAGGCAGACATGGATCGCTTCGTGGAGCGATCCTACGCTCGGGCGCTGTCCTCGCCCCCCTCCGCAGCTCCGCCGGCGGGAGACATAGCGGCTGACACAGCCAAGATGGCGGCCGCTCCGGACACAGCAGAGCGGCCTCAGCAGCAGCCACAACCTCCCCCTGCCCCTGCTATGGCAGAAACTGACCCCGCATCCCCTGCCAACATTGCCCAGGCTGTAGTTCAACTACTGGGGCCAACACTAACAGCCACTGTGGACGCAGCGGTACACAGAGGGCTGGAACAACTACACATAGAGCTCCAGGCTCAGGCCCAGCGCATCACCCAGGTGGAGGAAAGGATCTCTATAATTGAAGATGACTGCACAGCCTCATCTGCAGCACTTGCACGTATCAATGCTTCTTATAGGGACATATGGGACAAGCTGGACGATCTGGAAAATCGCTCAAGAAGGAACAACCTGCGCATCATTGGCTTACCAGAGTCGATCCCAGCTTCCCACCTCACAAACATATGCGCGAAAACCATCCCAGAGCAACTTGGCCTCCGCATACCATGCACTGTTGAACGAGCGCACCGTATGGGTCAATATTCTGACACGCGCGCTAAACCTCGGCATGTGATAGTAAAATACTTAAACTACGCCGACAAAAACGCCATGATGCAAAAATTTCGTCGCACGCGCTCACTGGTGGTAGATGGCGCGAAACTGCTGCTTTTCGCGGACTATTCCATAGAGGTAATGAAGCAACGTAAGGCATTCTCCTCGGTATGCTCCACTCTGCACCGCTCACAAACCCGATTCTCCCTAGCCTATCCAGCTGTCCTCCGCGTTCAAACATCTGAAGGGGAGCAACTCACCTTTCATACACCTGAAGAGGGGGAAACTTACCTATCCAACAGAAGCTCCGAAATGGAACACAGCGCCGCGACAGAGGGATCTCCATCGTCATCTTCACAGCATGCATATGGACCCCTAAACACCCCCGAACCCCGACCAAACCTCCATACAAACGCAGCCGCTCCACCAACCAGGAAGACCGCTCTGGGAATCGTTGACGGAATCGTCTAAGGACCCCACATCACCACCTTTTCCACATCGCCATCTTCTAACGGGTAGTATCAACCCATCTTATACTTTTTCTTTTTCAAAAAAATTTTTTTTTTTTTTTTTTTTACTCTTAAGATGAGGCTATCGAGACATGTATAAACTGCCGTACATGCTCTATGTGGAACACCACCCTTCCCAACATGTAGCCGCAAACTATGCAGCTAAAAGCTATGCAGCTATACTGCTAGGGTCATGTGACTCAATAACAAAGTTAGTCCCCCACTACCTGGGAAACTTCCCTTATCAGGGACAATTACAATGTTGTAATTTCTTATATTTTCTATTTTATGGTTTGTTTATGCCTAATTTTAAGAGGGGGCCCTCCCCTGTGTTTAGCATACCTCATCATTGATAACTTAAGCTTGCACTACCTCCTCAGGGGATCCCCCCCTAAACTACTCTCCTTTCCTACCCTGTGCCCCCCCCCAGCCTCCCTTCCTCTCCCCTACCACTCCTATCCCCCCCCCCCGATGCCACCACCCTGCCCCTAAGTGAGGAGCTGGCAATCAATGGGAGCTATGCTAACTGGATAGGTGTGACCTCATGTGGAAAAAAGAGAAGTCCACAATTCACGTTATGTATTTCCTTATACGATATACTGCCTTATCAATGTTTATAACTTGTTGCTACTTAGAGAAGTTTATGTTTATGTTCATGTTTGCCAGCTTGATCCATATGTCTTCAGGGGCTCTGGGGCGCTTTGATGGCTCTCAAAAGGTAGATAACACATCTACAAAGGGGTCCTTGTACGAACCCCTCAACCAAAACGCTGTTACCTATCAATTATGTCACAATCTACAATTGGGAGTCACCTAAAGTTTGTCTCGTGGAATGTTAAGGGGCTACGCTCCCCAAACAAACGCATGTCTATCCTCAGACATTTGCGTCGTCTCCGGGCGGATGTGGCTCTGCTTCAGGAGACACATCTGGCCGCAGACGACCTACAGCGACTTCGTAAATTGTGGGTGGGCTCTGTGTATGGTTCACCAGCAGTAGGCCGTAAAGCGGGTGTTGCAATCCTTTTGCACAAGAATTTACAGCACACTGTCAGGGACGTCAAGGTTGACTCGGAAGGAAGGAAACTGACTCTACACCTGACTATAGATGACAAACCCGTAGCACTGACCAACATCTATGCTCCCAATTCTCCTGACACCTCCTTCTTTCAAGACTTAGTAAAATGGGTGCTAACCACGCCAGAGACGCTACACCTATTAGGTGGGGATTTTAATTCAGTCATGTCCTCCCTAGCTGATCGCACAGGTTCCCCTACACATAGATCACACACCCGTACCCCCTCGTCATCTACATCTACCCTACTGTCACAAGCCATCGCCTCCATGCACTTTGTGGATGTCTGGCGCTTAATGTACCCAACGGATCGGGAATACACATTTTTCTCGCCCCCACACAATACGTTCTCACGTATAGACTATTTTTTTGCCTCCCCGGCCCTAAGCTCGCTAATCAACGCACCGGACATACAAGACGCAGTGATCTCAGACCACAGCCCAATCGTGGTTCATCTAACCCAAACAGCTCGCTCCTCTCCCTCCCCTACTTGGCGCTTTCCCTCCTATCTAGTTGACAATGAGGACTTTCAACATACCCTGTACTATGCCTGGGAGGAATACATCTCCACCAATGGAGCTCACATTACAAACCCTAACCTATTCTGGGAAGCAGGCAAGGCCTTCCTACGGGGTAAAATAATCTCATACACAACACAGTTTAAAAAAAGAGCCAAGCAACAATATAGTGAGTCAAGCGAAGCCCTACGCTTGGCACATGAACAGCTCACATTAAACCGCACCACAGAGAACATACAAAAATGGAGACAGGCCAAAAGCACATTTGACCTCTGGGCAGAACAGCATGAAGCGGCCAAAACGTCATACTCTCAGCTACATTTTCATAGATTTGGAAACAAGGCTGGTAGGCTCCTGGCCAAGATGTGTTCAGGCCCCAGACGTCCTACCCGTATCTCTGCTCTTAGAGCTAAGACAGGCTCTCTGGTCACCTCCCCAGCCGAAATTAGCAACCTACTTGTGGAATACTACACTAATCTATACAAAGCTGACCCAACTGACATACCCACTACTGACTTGCTGCTTAGCAAAATACATCTACCCAAACTCCATCACACACAATTAGAGACGATTAATGCCCCCATTACGGTTGATGACATTAGATTTACGATCAAAGACATGGCTTCGGCCAAAGCCCCGGGACCCGACGGATACACCGCCGAATTCTTTAAAATGACCAGGGAATTTATCCCGGACACCTTAAAACATGTATACGCAGCTATGTGGGACGGAGGGCCCTATCTTCCCACGGGAACACAGGCCCACATAAAACTAATCTCCAAGAAAGGGAAAGATCCCCTATTACCGGGCTCATACCGACCGATATCATTAATCAATGTCGATGTCAAAATCCTATCCAAAATAATTGCGTCGCGATTGGCTCCCCTACTGCCATCATTATTACACCCAGCCCAATCTGGCTTTGTTTCGGGCAGATCGGCCACCCTAAACATTCGCAAAGTGTTAATGGCTCTGGAATACGCCAAAACTCACCCTAACCAAGACATTGCCATCATGTCATTGGACGCGGAAAAGGCCTTTGACAACATTAGTTTCTCTTGGCTCTTCAGAGTGATGTCACAATTTGGATTCTCAGGTCCGATTATGCGATTTCTTTTACAAATGTACGCATCCCCTACTGCACGTCTTGTCACCCCTGACTTTATTTCAGACACGATTCCATTAACAAAAGGAACGAGACAGGGCTGCCCCCTGTCTCCACTCCTGTTCAATTTAGCAATAGAACCCCTGTCCAGAATACTAAATTCAGCTGATGGAATCAGTGGCATCACTCGGGAGAGCCACACTCTCCGTTCGGCGCTATTTGCAGACGACATACTGTTGTTCTCCACCGACCCCATAACTGACTTTGACAGACTTAAACAACTTTTTTCAGACTTCAGACTTTGCTCGGGATTCAGAATCAATTTTGACAAAAGCGAGATCCTGCCATTACACCCCCATCTCTCCAGTAAATGGAAACATTTATCCCCCCTGGCCATAGCCAACCAACATATTACATACCTGGGCATTAAAATAGGACGTGAACCATCATCTTTGTACTCTTTAAATTACCCCCCATTGATAACCAAAATTGTGAAGGAGCTGGAGGCTTGGGGTTCCCTACCTCTCTCGCTCTTTGGGAGATGCCACCTTTTCAAAATGGTGTCATTCGCACGCTTACTTTACCCAATGCAGACCATACCTCTTCTAATTAAGCATTCAGACATCCAAAAACTCCAGAAGGCCCTAACTGCCTTTATATGGTCTCGCAAGAAACCTCGCATAGCGCTACAGAAATTATGTCTCCCGAAGGGCGAGGGCGGGGCGGGACTGCCCAATATGCGTTTTTACAACCTGGCATGTTTACTTAGACAGGGCTTAGACTGGCTAACTGGTGGGTCTAAATACTCTAACCTATCCTTAGAGGAGGCTATGGTGCACCCATATGACCTCTCGGCCATCCTTCACTCTAATCCCAATGCATTACCCCTCCACCTCAAAACAAGTGTAATCATTAAGGACACGGTCATTGCATGGAGAGAAGTAAGGAAATTGCTCAAAATGCCATCCAGTATCTCCAAATTCCTCAAAATACAAGGAAACCCTATGTTCCTTCCATCTACCATCCATAAAGCCTTTGGCCAATGGAAACTTAAAGGCCTCACAGACGTCTCGTCTCTTTATCTCAACAAACCAGGGAAATTCAAACCATTCCAAAACCTGATGAGGGAGTACTCCCTACCACCAACTCACGTCTTCTTCTACCACCAACTCATCAGTTATCTCAAATCATGCTCGGGACCTAGTACCAACCCACTTGAAACATCCTGCATTGATACTCTCATCAAAAGCAACAACTACTCCATCTCCAATATTTACTCCTGTCTCATACAACATCAAGCACGGAAATATGCCCTCAAACCTTTTCAAAAATGGTCACATTTATTAGATGACGAATCTCTGCCTGAAAAAATCCTTGAGGGGTACAAGACAGTCCGCAACCTTACAGCTTCTGAATCCTGGAGGGAAACACAATTCAAGATCATCCACAGGGCTTATTTCCCTTTCCGCTTCAACAAGGAGGACCCCACCCAAGCGCATTGTTCCTGGTGTAACTTACCTCGCCCCACTTTACTGCACAGGCTTTGGGACTGTAACAAGATTGATGCTTACTGGACTAAGGTGATCAATTACATCAACGAGGTCCACAAAATTCAGTGCACTAAGGACCGCCTATTATGCCTGTTCAGCATACCCCCTTCATCCTCATTGCCAACGACGGTCCCACAAAATATTCCACACTGGGCTCACCTATGTCTCCTAGTGGCTCGCAGGACTATTATGTCTCACTGGATATCAGCTACTCCTCCTACCCTAACACTGTTTAAAAAAGCCCTGGCATCACTCTTTCACCTGGAGAGACTGGACACCATCACCCTTAATCTCCGATCGACTTCCCGTTTCTTCAAAAGATGGAGGAAATACATTGAAGCCACATTCGCTTCGCAGGCACTGATCGAGATAATGAACCCATTTCGCTACACGAAATGGTACTTGACAAAAGATCTCACCAACTCTCTTGGCCGACTCAAAATACCCCCCACCCCAGATTCCTTTACTTTTAACCCACCGTAGGATATCCACAAATTCATTGTGCCCCTTGGCATCCACCCCCCCACATTTATTCAAACGCTGCCTCCACTCCTGAAGGTATTTAAATGTTAAGATTTCATATGTTAAGCAAAGTTACACCTCATAGTGTTGATAAGATGGCAAACATGAACTCCCCCGTCTTCCCTTTCCCCTAATTTTCTTTTTATTTTTATGCTTTCTGCTACTTCTCCCTTGTTCTAACTGATATGGCAAGCTTGTATTTTAATTATTATGAGAAGTCATTGAATGTCATAGATTGTCACGAATACTACTCTGTAACTTTTGTTACACTAAGTTTTTATACTTTTGTATGCTATAAAACCCAATAAATATTTAAAAAAAAAAAAAAAAAAACAGGGGTTTAGTTTGCACACATTTGCAAATACATGCGTAAGCTGCATCAATCTATCTATTGATATATACAGTATCTCACAAAAGAGAGTACAACCCTCACATTTTTGTAAATGTATTATATCTTTTCATGTGACAACACTTAAGAAAGTACACTTTGCTACATTGTAAAGTAGTGAGTGTACAGCTTGTATTAACAGTGTAAATTTGCTGTCCCCTCAAAATAACTTAACAAACAGCCATTAATGTCTAAACCGCTGGCAACAAAAGTGAGTACACCCCTAAGTGAAAATGTCCAAATTTGGCCCAATTAGCCATTTTCCTTCCCTGGTGTCATGTGACTAGTTCGTGTTACAAGGTCTCAGGTGTGAATGGGGAGCAGGTGTGTTAAATTTGGTGTTCTCACTCTCATACTGGTCACTGGAAGCTCAACATGGCACCTCATAGCAAAGAACTCTCTGAGGATCTGAAAAAACGAATTGTTGCTCTACATAAAGATGGCCTAGGCTATAAGAAGATTGCCAAGACTCTGAAACTGAGCTGCAGCACGGTGGCCAAGACCATACAGCGGTTTAACAGGACAGGTTCCACTCACAACAGGTCTCGCCATGGTCTACCAAAGAAATGACTGGATGTGCTCAGCGCCATATCCAGAGGTTGTTTGTGGGAAATAGATGTATGAGTGCTGCCAGCATTGCTGCAGAGGTTGAAGGGATGGGGGGTCAGCCTGTCATTGCTCAGACCATAAGCTGCACAGGTCTTGCTATGGTCATCCAAAAAATTTGAGTGCACGTGATAAGCGTCATATCCAGAGATTGTCTTTGGGAAATAGATGTATTAGCGTTGCCAGCATTGCTGTAGAGGTTGAAGGGGTGGGGGGTCAGCCTGTCAGTGCTCAGACCATGCGCCGCACACTGCATCAAATTGGTCTGCATGGTTGTCGTCCCAGAGGAAGCCTCTTCTAAGGATGATGCACAAGAAAGCCCGCAAACAGTTTGCTGAAGACAAGCAGACCGAGGACTATTACTATTACTGAACTATTACTGGAACCATGTCTTGTGGTCTGATGAGACCAAGATAAACTTATTTGGTTCAGATGGTGTTAAGCGTGTGTGGCGGCAACCAGGTGAGGAGTACAAAGAAAAGTGTGTCTTGCCTACAGTCAAGCATGTTGGTGAGAGTGTCATGGTCTGGGGCTGCATGAGTGCTGCCGGCACTGGGGAGCTACAGTTCATTGAGGGAACCATGAATGCCAACATGTACTGTGACATACTGAAGCAGAGCACGATCCCCTCCTTTCAGAGACTGGGCCGCAGGGCAGTATTCTAACATGATAACGACCTCCAACATGACCCCTGCCTTGCTAAAGAATCTGAGGGTAAAGGTGATGGACTGGCCAAGCATGTCTCCAGACCTAAACCCTATTGAGCATCTGTGGGGCATCCTCGAATGGATGGGGGAGGAGCACAAGGTCTCTAACATCCACCAGCTCTGTGATGTCATCATGGAGGAGTGGAAGAGGTGTACTGTGTACTGCTTTTACTGGAAGAGTAGTACTGTGTGGTGCTTTTACTAAGGGATGTGCCGGTTTTTATTCCCTGCTTTGCAGGGAAACAAAAACCAGCACATCGCCCGAGCTTTGTGTCTATAAATACAGTCTTTGCCCTATACTGTATACAAGTCCAAATAATACATACATTAGACCCAATCCTACTGGGAGTTAATGCACCAAACTGTAAATACGTCCAGAATAAGGACTAGCAGTAAAAATGCAGTGTAAAAAGCGTTTTAAGTCCACATATACAACCAAATTCCTTCTCTGATGTATTTCACCCAGAAACTGGGTTCAATTTCTATGAATACACCCAGTTTGGTGGTAAACTGCATCAAAGGAGGAGGTCCCAGTTGGGGCTTCATATTTGTTTGTCCGAAACAATAAAGCTTTTCACATTGGATTTTAATGGAGTGCCACCAGAGTTTTTTCTGGACTTAGGTCCACTTTAAGAACAGTATGGACTGGCCTAGAAAGAATAGCATAGTCTACGCAAACTAACAAAAGGTGAATGCTGTCCGTCACAAGGAACAGCTTCTGAAGGTTGACAGGCTTTCAGTGGGCTGATTGACAGCAGGTAAGGGTCTGTGCATTTTTAGGAAAGTGGGATTGTTCTGTGACCGGCAGTCAGCTGCTTGCTAGAGAAGCACTAAAACAGAGCAAAGTTTACCCATCATCTCCACTGTTTGACAAAAGGATTTAAGCTTAAAACCTTCATCTTCATCTTCTCACACACAATAGCTGATATACCTCCATTAGCTGCCTGTTCCATTAGCCCAATCTCTGATGTACAGCAGCTGCTATTTCACCACTTAGGGTAACTCTAAAGGGTAACCCTAATGCTGCATACACACGACCAGACTTTCCGGCAAACTAGGTCCGACGGTCTTCCCGACGGACTTTCGGCAGAGTTCAGACGGACTTTCAGAACGGAATTGAACACACACGAACGGACTAGGTCCGGTCGAAAGTCCGTTCGTTTTGTACGTAATGACGTAAACGGGACAAAAACAGGAAGTTCAATAACCAGTAGCCAATAGCTTCCCTTGCGTCGTATTTGGTCCGTCGGACCAGCACACAGACAAACGGTTTTCCCGATTTTTAGTCCGCCGGACAGATTTGAAACATGTTCTATTTCTAGGTCCGTCTGATTTTTTCCCCAAAAAACGATGGGACTAGCCCACACACGATCGGATTGTCCGACGGACTAATCCCATCGGACCTAGTTTGCCGGAAAGTCTGGTCGTGTGTACGCGGCATAAGCAAATGGCTAAACAGTCCATTAAATCACATATGAAATGTCAAAAGATTTAAAAATAATGAAGGCATTGCATTATGGGGCCACCACCTTGCCAGTTAAAATTGGGACATGTAGATAATCTCAATTAGGTGATTACATGAGCTGTATTTTTTTTTTTTTTTTTTTTTGGGGGGGGGGCACTTTTTTTTTAGAATTCTTCAGGCTGATCATGTGATGTGCCGGGTCCTCACTTTCTCCCAATCTTCTCCCAGTGATGGGTGGTCCTGCACGATGCAGATCATCATGTATCACTGTACTGGGGCAGCACGGTAGCTAAGTGGTTCGAATCCCAACCACAATGTTACCTGCCTGGCGTTTTCATGTTCTCCCTGTGATTGACATTCTGGTAGGTTAATAGGATTATGTCTAAGGCTCGGTTCACACTTATGCCGGATGCGGCTCGCAGCAGGGGTCTGGTGTGTCCCTGTTCTCCGTTCCAGGCCCGAATTTTTGCCTGAATTCGGACCTGAAATGAAGCAAAAGACGTACAGGACTCCTGTGCAAGCTGCTCTGCAGCCGGTCCGAAGCTATGTGAACCAGCTACATTGAGAGCCAGTCACAATCGCCTATAAATCTATTCAAAACTCGCGCTGAAGTACTAAATCAAAATAAAAATGAAAATAAGACTGCAGCCGCCGTGCAAAGGTGCTACAACCTTAAAAGTGATAGAAAGTATAAAACAGCACTGCCAGCCTATATTATACAATACACATCCTAGTGTTTCGCCCCTCCACCAGGGCGTCATCAAAGGATGACACCCTGGAGAGGCGAAATGCGTCAATGTACTTCCAGTTTTTACTAACCATTGACGCAATTTCCGCCTCCGTGGAAAGCACACCATAGCACTTGGCACTTTGAATGACAATTGCGCGGTCATGCTACACTGTACCCATATGAAATGTTTGTCATTTTTTTCACACAAATAAAGCTTTCTTTTGGTGGTATTTAATCACCGCTGGGGTTTTTATTTTTTTGCTAAACAAACAAAAAAAACGTTTTTTATAGTTTGTTATAAAATTTTGCAAACACGTACTTTTTCTCCTTCATTGATGTACGCTGATGAGGCTGCACTGATGGGCACTTATAAGGCTGCACCGATGGGTACTGATAAGGCGGCACTGGTGGGCACTGATGAGGCTGCACTGATTGGGGGCACTGATAGGTGGGCATTGATAGGTGACGCTGGTGGGCACTGGTGGGTGGCACTGGTGGGCACTGCTTAGCAGTGCTGATATGCACTGTTATGTGGCACTGGTGGGCACTGCTCAGCAGCAGTGGGTTTGGAGCTTGCCCGTTTACTCTAGACGGTAAGCAGCTTTTTTTTCTCCTCGCACTATCAGCGCGAGGGGAAAAAAAAGCTGATTACTGTCTCTGTTTACATCACGTGATCAGGTGTCATTGGCTGACAGCTGAAGACGTGGTAAGTGGCCAGGATCTGTCCCTTACTCTGATCTGTGATCAGCTGAGTTTCAATGACTCGCTGATTACAGAGGGAGCCGCGCAGGGGGCGCACAGGCAGCTCATGCGCGGGAGGACGTACATGGACGCCCTCCCGGCAATTTAGGCTTGCGCTGTAGCCGTCGTTCGGCTATAGCGTGGACAGGAAGAGGTTAACAACTGCTGTGGAGTGCAATTTTAGATTAAAAAATTTTGCCTGGAATTCCGGTTTAAAATTTTTAATCTTTATGGAAAATCATACCAGAATAAACCAAATCATTGTATCAACTCATTTTAAATAAACGATTAAGTCAAGCACATCTATAGCTTGCCTGAATGACTGGACACAAATTGAATGGATTGTTTACTGTGCCTTGAAAAAAGTATTCATACCCCTTGAAATTTTCCACATTTTGTCATGTTACAACCAAAAACCTAAATGTATTTAATTGGGATTTTATGTGATAGACCAACACAAAGTGGCACATAATTGTGAAGTGGAAAGAAAATGATAAATGGTTATCCAAATCTTTTACAAATAAATATGTGAAAAGTGTGGCGTACATTTTGTATTCAGCCCCCCTGAGTCAATACTTTGTAGAACCACTTTTCACTGCAATTACAGCTGAAAGTCTTTTTGGGGATGTCTCTACCTAGAGAGTGGAATTTTTGCCCATTCTTCTTTGCAAAATAGCTCAAGCTCTGTTAGATTGGCTGGAGAGAGATTGTGAACAGCAATTTTTAAGTCTTGCCACAGATTTTCAATTGGATTTAGGTCTGGACTGTGACTGGGCCATTCTAACACATGAATATGCTTTGATCTAAACCATTCCATTTTAGTTCTGGCTGTATGTTTAGGGTTGTTGTCCTGCTAGAAGGTAACCTCCACCCCAGTCTCAAGTCTTTTGCAGACTCTAACAGGTTTTCTTCTAAGATTGCCCTGTATTTGGCTCCATCCATTTTCCCATCAACTCTGACCAGCTTCCCTGTCCCTGCTGAAGAAAAGCATCCCAACATGATGCTGCCATCACCATGTTTCACGGTAGTGATGGTGTGTTCAGGGTGATGTGCAGTGTTATTTTTTTTCTGCCACACATAGCGTTTTGCTTTTGGGCCAAAAAGTTCAATTTTGGTCTCATCTGACCAGAGCACCTTCTTCTACATATTTGCTGTGTCCCCCACATGGCTTCTCGCAAACTGCAAACGGGACTTCTTATGGCTCTTTTTCAACAATGGATTTCTTCTTGCCACTCTTCCATAAAGGGCAGATTTGTGGAGTGTACTACTAATAATTGTCCTGTGGACAGATTCTCCCACCTGAGCTGTGGATCTCTGCAGCTCCTCCAGAGTTACCATGAGCCTCTTGGCTGCTTCTCTGATTAATGCTCTCCTGGCCCGGCCTGTCAGTTTAGGTGGACGGCCATGTCTTGGTAGGTTTGTAGTTGTGCCATACTCTTTCCATTTTTGGTTGACGGATTGAACAGTGCTATATGAGTTGTTCAAAGCTTGGGCAATTGTTTTATAACCTAACCCTGCTTTAACCACTTTAGCTCCGTAAGGTTTTACCTACTTCCTGACCAGGCCATTTTTTGTGATACTGCACTGCGTTGCTTTAACTGGCAGTTGCGTGGTCATGCGACATTGTACCCAAATAAAATTGATGTCCTTTTTTTCCCCACAAATAGAGCTTTCTTTTGGTGGTATTTGACCACCTCTGCAGTTTTTATTCTTTGCGCTATAAACAAAAAAAGACGGACAAGTTTGAAAAAAACAAACAAAAACAATATTTTTTACTTGCTGCTATAAAACATATCCAATAAAAAAATATAATATAAAATCTAATTTCTTCATCAATTTAGGCCAATATGTATTCTGCTACATGTTTTTGGTAAAAAAAAAAGATCAGAATAAGCACGTATTGATTGGTTTGCACAAAAGTTATAGTGTCTACAAACTATGGGATAGATTTATGGACTTTTTAATTATTTTACTAGTAATGGTGTTGATCAGCGATTTTTAGTGGGACTGCGACATTGCGGTAGACAAATCTGACACTAAGTGACACTTTTTAGGGACCAGTGACACAATACAGTAATCAGTGCTAAAAAAAATGCACTTTCATTGTGCAAATAACACTGGCAGGGAAGGGGTTAACATCAAGGGCAATCAAAGAGTTAACTGTGTTTTCTCGGAATGCTTTCTAACTGTGTGGGGGATGATTACACTGTAGGAAGACAGAGATCTGTATTCCTGCTTAGCAGAAACACAAGATCTCCATCTTCCTTACTAGTAGAACGGCAATCTGCCTTGTTTACATAGGCAGACCGCTGTTCTGCCTCTCTGAACGATCGCTGGGTTTCTGGAGGTTTCTGGCGGACATAGTTTCCACGACTCGCTGATTGGCTCCCATTGTGTCCAATCACAGCGGGAGCGGGGCTTTCAGGCGCCCCAGAGTCCTTGAGGGCTTAAGGGCTGCCCTGCCGCAGTAAATGTATGTGGGGCAGTCCTTAACCGCTTTCTGCCTGCCGGCTGTCAAATAACGGTTGGGTGGCGCAGCTCTCATTCTGGGTGGCCGTCTTATGACCGGTCTCCCAGAACGACCGGTCTCGCATGCCCCCGGGGGCGAGCTTTGCGGCGATCGGTGGTGCGGTGTGTCAGTGTGACACACCGCTACACCGATCTCAGTAAAGAGCCTCTGACAGAGGCTTTTTACCACGGGATCAGCCATGTCCAAGCACGGCTGATCACGATGTAAACAGGAAGAGCCGTTGATCGGGTTTTCCTCACTCGCGTCTGACAGACGCAAGTAGAGGAGAGCCGATCGGCTGCTCTCCTGACAGGGGGGGGGTCTGTGCTGATTGTTTATCAGCGCAGCCCCCCCTCGGATGCCCACCCAGGACCACCAGGATGCCGCCAGGACCACCAGGGATGCCACCACACTGGACCACCAGGTATGCCACCCTAGACCACCAGGGAAATGCCAATCAGTGCCCAGGAAGCTGCCAATCATTCCCTATCCCCAATGCCTGTCAGTACCAGTGCCATCAGTTATACCTATCAATGCCATCTATTAGTGCTGCATATCAGTGCCCAGCAGTGCCGCCTATCAGTGCCCAGCAGTGCCGCCTAGCAGTGCCACCCATAAGTACCCATCAGTGCAGCCTTTCAGTGCCCATCAGTGTCACCTATCAGTGCCCACCAGTGCCACCCATGAGTGCCCATCAGTGCCGCCTATCAATGCTCATCAGTGCTGCATATCAGTGCCACCCATCAGTGCGCCTACCATTGCCCATCAGTGCCACCTATCAGTGCCCATCAGTGCCACCTCATCGGTGCCGCCTTATTAGTGCCCATTAGTGAAGGAGAAAACTTACTTATTCACAAAATTTTATAACAGAAACAAAAGAAAAACTTTTTTTTTTCAAAATTTTAGGTCTTTTTTTATTTGTTTAGCAAAAAATAAAAACCGCAGAGGTGATCAAATACCACCAAAAGAAAGCTCTATTTGTGGGAACAAAATGATAAAAATTCTGTTTGGGTACAGTGTACCATGACCGCGCAATTGTCATTTAAACAGCGACAGCACTGAAAGCTGAAAATTGGCTTGGGCAGGAAGGGGGTGTAAGTGCCCTGTATTTAAGTAGTTAAGCAGTTAAACTTCTCCACAGCTTTATCCCTGACCTGTCTGCTGTGTTCCTTGGCCTTCATGATGCTTTTTGTTCACTAAGGTTCTTTGACAAGCCTCTGAGGGCTTCACAGAACAGCTGTATTTATACTGAAATTAAATTACACACAGGTGGACTCTATTTACTAATTAGGTGACTTCTGAAGGCAATTGGTTCCACTAGATTTTAGTTAGGGGTATCGGAGTAAAGGGGGCTGAATACAAATGCACGCCACACTTTTCACATATTTATTTGTAAAAAAAATTGAAAACCATTTATCATTTTCCTTCCACTTCACAATTATTTGCCACTTTGTGTTGGTCTATCACATAAAATCCCAATAAAATACATTTATGTTTTTGGTTGTAACATGACAAAATGTGGAAAATTTCAAGGGGTGTGAATACTTTTTCAAGGCACTGTAAATATTTAACCAAACTTATGTATTGTGGGAACCTAACAAGAGTATAAAGAGAGCTTTCAGTAACAAATATGGTTGTGCACAACATAAAAATTGATGCTCATTATAGAAAAACATTTTGTACAAAAGGGTTGATCGATCAGGGAGCGCGCTACAAGTCTGACGAGCTCTGGTATGAGTCCAGCCTTACCGGTCATCTTTTATCCTGACTGTAGGCAGCTGCACTGGCTGAGGCTACATCACAGCCTAGTGTTCAGTTGAAGAATTTGCATTCAGTGGTGACTGGTCTGCTGGTCTGGTTTGCTATACTAGGCAACGCTCCAAAACACCCAAGAGCCAAAACCCCAAGACTTGCCATTAGGTTTGGCCCTTCTGTGCAAGACAATTGCAGAGCATGAAATTCTAGCACTGGCAAAACAAACAATCATTATCGTTTATTACGGGATAAAAATACATTTTATATAGAAGGATGGAAAAGAAAAACACTTTTCGAACACAATAAAATCCCAGACTCTGGTTACACAGAAAGAGTGTTGGCCACTAACTGCAGCATTGCTTATATTCAGTTTGCTTTGGACTCAATCCCGTAGCGGAAAGTATATGGAATGAACAAGGCACCTATTGTGAATTTTAGAAGATTAGCAGGAAAACCAACAGCCTGAACCAAAAGGAAAAGCGGTGCAAGCTAAAAGAGGCTCTGCGCCATTGTTGTTTGAAGGGCTAGAGTGTTTTAGAAAGTACCGACAGACAGGATGGTGATGTGTTTAAAGACATTTTTATTGACGATCGCCAATTCCAAATGCAAAGATGAAGATCTATCTAATGATTTGGGTACAAAATCAATCTTCTATCCAGAATAAATTAATAAGAGATTTATTAATCAAAGAAGGTTTTCTTTCTATTAAAGCTAACATTACACTTACAAAAGGTTTTATTTAAAAGGTTTCATAAGGTTTTAGGGTAAATTCTATTTTTTACAAATTATTTTGCTAATTTATCCAGTAACAAACATCTCAAACTGTATTAGCTTTACCGGATAATGTAACGTGAAACGTGCTTTTACATTTTTAAATCCGTTTTTTTTAAATCAAAGGTGCTGATCCTGCCTTTCTTGTTCAGACACTTGGTATTAAAGTGTGACGACTTTGTATATGTCATGTTTTGGGCAATAGCCATTGATTAGAGCTGCAGGATTCTGGGAAAAATAAGAATCACAATTTTTTTGCTTAGAATAAAGATCACGATTCTCGTGGCGTAACATCATCTTTCACATTATAAAAAAAAAATTGGGCTAACTGTACTGTTTAGTTTTTTTTTTTTAATTCATTAAAGTGTATTTTTTTTCAGAAAAATTGCATTTGAAAGGTCGCTGCGCAAATACAGTGTGACAAAAAAAAATTACAACAACCACCATTTTATTCTCTAAGGCCCTACTAAAGAAAATATATATATTTCAGGGTTCTAAGTAATTTTCGAGCAAAAAATAATGATTTTAACTTGAAACCAACAAGTGTCAGAAAAAGGTTTAGTCTTTACGTGGTTAAACTTCCCTCAATTACAGACTGAAGTTCATTCCTTTGATCTAAAGAACAAAACATTACAATGCTTATAGTTAGCTCAGGGCTGAGGGAGGTTGTGAAGCTTGGCAGACTGCTCAAGCCAACAGCTGTCGGCTTGAGCAGAGAACTGCATAGAATCGGGAAAATACTTTAAGGCTATGTTTCCACTATTGCGTCCCCAAAGTCGCGCGCTTTACACTGCGATTGTGCGTTGCGATTTGTGGTGCGTTTTGTTGCGACTTTAATTACGACTTTGTGCGACTTGGATGTTCTGCGATTTAGTCCTAGTGATGTAATTCCTTATCCTGCTTATTTATTTCCCCTTCCTCTTTGGTTGTCTCGTGTTGTATGTTTGTTAGCAAACATGTTGGCTATGCAGTATGTTGGGTCAGCAGTCATTTTGGCTGCTGTAGCAGCATTTATAGATCAAGAAGAGGAGGATAACCGGAGGAGGAGAAGGCATCGCTTTTGGATACATCCCATCATTGCCCAAAGGGAAGTGAGAGGCCAGTTTGGGGTCCTTTACAATGACCTCCGGGCTCATGAAGAAAAATTTTTCAACTATACAAGGATGTCAATTAGAAGGTGAGAACATTTTTTGATGTCAACTTGCAAATGCTGCCAGATATATTTCAGAAAATGTGTATATGCCTGGTCATTATGACTCTTTTTAGTATTTTTAGATTTGAATAGCTCGAAGTGTTAACTAGAACCTGATCAAATTGTTTGAAAAATGGAACTCCATTTGTAAATGTTTGATTTTTACATGGTCAGTGTAGATACTAGCCATATTTTTTCTCTTTACAGTTTTGATGAATTGTTGGCTTTGCTCTCTAGTCATCTAGAGCGCCAAAACACCAGTTTCAGAAGGAGTATTCCATCTGCTGAAAGACTCATAATAACATTGAGGTAAATGTTCATACCTACTGTTTCTTCTTCTTAACTTCTATGTGGCTTTTGGAGATCCACATCATTCTTTCATCATCTTTACATGAAGTCCAAAAATAACTACTAGCATGTAATTGTGCGTAAGCTTGTTTTTAAAATCTTAACTCTGCCTCTACATCACCTGTGTCTTTCTCCTGCTCCTCTTCTTCCTTCTTCACTTCCTCAGGCACCTCCTTCCTAGCTCTTTTTTTTGGGTTTATTGATGTAGCTTAGTGTCAATATGTATCATTATGCTAAAATGTATGTACTTTTCCATTTTAGGTACCTGGCAACTGGACATTCCTTTTGAAGTTTGCATTACGAGTTTTTGGTTGGCAAAACTACTGTCAGCAATATTGTCCACGATACCTGCCGAGACATCTGGAATGTCCTTAGTGATTTGGTTCTGAAGAAGCCCACTTCCGAAGATTGGTGCAAGAAAGCGGAACTTTTCTGGGATCGTTGCAATTTCCCAAATTGTCTAGGGGCAATTGACGGCAAACATATGAGGGTAGTGATGCCCATTGGCAGTGGAACAAAATACTATAATTACAAAAAATATTTTTCTTTTGTCTTACTTGCAGTGGCTGATGCCAATTATTGTTTCAGCTATATAGACATTGGATCATATGGCAGCAGCTCAGACTCCAGTATTTTCCAAAGATCTTCCTTTGGAAGAATGTTGCGGGAAAATGGTCTGGACCTGCCACAGGACTGTCCGTTGCCAGGAACAAATGGGCCGCCAATGCCATTTGTGTTTGTTGGGGATGAGGCCTTTGCTCTCAGTGAGCATCTATTAAGGCCTTATTCAAATCGGTGTTTGAGTGAAGAGAAGCGAATCTTCAATTACCGCTTAACGAGGGCAAGACGAGTGGTAGAATGTTCTTTTGGCATTTTAGCCAACAAGTGGCGTTTTCTCCATACCCCCATTAATTTAAAAATGGAGAATGCAATATCTGCAGTAAAAGCAGCATGTGTTCTTCATAATTTTGTTAGAATTCGTGATGGCTATCTTTTTGAAGATTCCCTCATGCACGATCTGGAAGGTGCACAATGGAGTGCCAGTAGGGGCACCACCAATGGTGCCAGTGTGCGTGAGGGATTCTCCTCTTATTTTCTGTCTGCTGCTGGTTCTGTCCCCTGGCAGCAGGATGTCATAGCATAATGTATGTCATGCATTTTCTGTGAATATTATTTTGATGTATGTTATGTTTCAGTGCATCCAAAAGCATAATAACAGGTAGTTTCCTCAAATTAGAAAAAAGGATAAGCCGAAAATGCACAATGTAAACAAAATAATTTTTCTTTTCTTTTTTTTTGTGCAGGGAAGCACACAAAATTTTTTGGTTATGTGTTTGGGTGAACTACACCATTTTGTTTATTTTTTACCAAGCACAACAAATAGTGAAATAATAAACTATTTCTCTCTGAAAAACACGTAAATAAAATTATTTCAAAAATATAAAAAAATATCTGAATCTTTTTTACAAGACAACTCTTTTTGCAATAAGGCAAAAATAAAGAAATACGTTCCATGAACTTAAAATTACAACAGTTGTTGTTTTGGCCTCCTCAACCAAACAAAAAATAGAGAACAAGTCTTAAACACACCTCAATAATAATAGTAAATTACAATTGCTCGTATGTTTTGTTTTCAGTGGTCCCGGAAACTGAACTATTGGTTGGTCCAGGGAAATCCACTGATGGACCAGGGTAATATTTCCTTTCCAGAAAAGGCGGAACATGACTGGGTGTAGGCTGCCTAAGTTGGTGAGTGGTTGGGGGGCCAAGGGTAGAGGTAGTGGGGTCAGGAATTGGATGCAACATGCGTGGCCTTGAGGGATTCAGCATATTACCATACTGGTCACAGTATGGACGGTTTATTGGTGGAGCATACTGTGTACTTGGAAAGTGAGTGTATTGTTGATAAGGGGGATATTGGGGAAGGGGGGGTTGCATATATGCTGAGGATGTTGTTGGCCCCTCACCCACAAATGATTGAGCAGTTGACATTAAAGCCATCCTGAGTGCATATTTTTTCTCAGGGGGTACCTGTTTACATATGCCTAAAATTACAGTGAGAAATGCTGTGTCTTCACACTGGTTTTCAGCCATTTTAGTGGACATCTGACTGACTACATCTAAAAATTTTTTCCATGGGTTTCCCAGGCCGGGCACTGACCCTTGAAGACCTTCGCAAAGGCCTAGAGACATTGCTAGGTCCTGGTTCTGCATCCTCCTCATTCATTGAGTTTGATGTTGACCTTGATTCATCTACGAACAGTTCCTTGTCAACATTGTCTTGGAATTGTTCTTGCTCCTCCTCCTCCGCAGCTTCCTCTGCCTCATCTTCTGCTGCCAAACCCTGTGTGCTGTCTTCCCAGCTTGCTTGGGTTCTGAAATACAAATCACATATTTTTAAAGTAAGCATTACTATTTGATATGTAGAATTCGTAACATATGCCTGCTGATAACTTACTCTCGCATTTCCAACACTGGTTTAAAAAATTCAAGATCCCCGGCATGGGCATATGGGGCTAATCTTTTAGAGCCGAAACCACTCCTTCCTTCTTTTAATTTGCGTAAGTACCGGTTGTAGCAGTCTTTGAGACTTCTCCATCGAGTTTGTAACGAGTGCACTACAAAATATAAAGCAAAGTATACATTTTTAAAAAAAAAATTTAGTCACTGCCTATAGGTCATTCATTTGCTAGGCTGCATAATTGATATGGATGGTGTTAAAACAACCGCTACATATATTACCCATGACACCTACATAATTTGACATGTGCTGGAGGATGTTGACAGGGCCATCTTTAATATTATTTAATATTATTAGGACCGTGGACAAAAATTATTTGCTGGCCCACACACACAGATTTACTTTCCTGCAGCCACAGGTAACAGGAAAGTAACTATATAAATGACACCATCAACACAGATAGTGTTGACATGGGATTACCTCCTGCCAAACCATTGTGATCTCCTGCCAGGAGAAGCGGTCCCCACCAAGAAAAAACAGTGCACACAACCATTGGTTACTGAAAGTGTTAAGCAGCATATATCAACCACTTACTTTTTGTAGAACGTTCTGTGGCTGAGAAAGAGTCCCATCTCTCATAATATATGCGAGCCACCTCCAACCATGCTCTCTCCTTCTTTGCATGATCTTTGTAACCTGGATCTCTGAGGTCATATATTGCCGGACGTTGTCTGACAAGCCGAATAATTTCCTCATTGTCATGCACTTGTCGCTTATTTTTTTTAGCCCTAGGCATGCTTCCTGCTGTCTTCCACACTCACATACATCGATATAGGAAGTGATGTATTTGGGAGGAGCAGAGATCATGTGCTTCCGTAGACTTCCGTGGAAGTCGCAACAAAGTCGCGGTGTCAGACATGTACATACGACTTCATTGCGACTTAATACCTTTCTATGGAGAACAAGTCGCACCGAAGACGGAACAAAGTAGTGCAAGAACCTTTTTTCGAGTCGCTGCGACTTGAGTCGCACCAATTAGAACGGGGACCATTGAAATACATGGGTTTTGACTTGTCATGCGACTTGACATGTGTCAAGTCGCAAAATAAGTTGCACTAGTGGAAACAGAGCCTAAGATCGCGAGGGGGGAAAGAACGATTAATCGTGCAGCTCTACCATTGATGCCAACTTACTGTACTCCTATTGTTGTGTTCTGATTTATGTTCTTGAACCTCAAAATAATAAAAACATTTTAACCTCTAAAGTGTGACAACTTTCTGTCCCTGTCTTGTAATGGAGTTCCTGCATTGGCACCCCCTTACACAGGCTTGCAGTGTATATGTACAGGCAGTCCCCAGGTTACAAACAAGGTTCTGTAGGTTTGTTCTTAGGTTGAATTTTATGTAAGTAGGAACAGATAACATTTTTAAGTGTATCTCAAGCCAAAAAAATAATTTTTACGTTTTTTGGATAGCATAGAGAAGGGTTAACACCCCTGTAACGTTTGTTTTGCTGTCTGTACCCCGTTCAGAAGATTTATGTGCCCATCATTTACAGCCACTTTGCCATAAAATGCAGCCCCTGTGCCCATCATATGCAGCCACTGTGCCCATCATGTGCAGCTACTGTGCCCACCAAATACAGCCACTGTTCCCTTCATATGCAGCCAGGCGCATCCCCCGGCTGTTACTTTAACCAACCCCCCCGCCGCAACCAGTCCGGCGGCACTTACCACTCATGTGGGGGGGGGCTCTGCTCCTCTCCTGGAGTGACGGACTCTCCTCCTCTTCTTCTTCAGTGGCAGGAAGCAGCAACTCCTGTGTCCACTCGGCTCCTCAGGCTTCCTCCGCCGTGTCTCCTCTTCCGCCAAAGCATTAGACATCCAATAGGATCACCTAATGCTTTGGCCAATCGGGAGACAGGTCTCACTGACCTGCCTCCTGATTGGCAGGGAGGAATGTTAATGTGAAAATAGCAAAAATTAATTTGCTATGTCACACAACAGCTTGGGATCGGGACACAGTGCTCTGCGCCCGGGCCCATCCTATTTTGAAGCCTATTAGAGCCTCTGGCTCTAATCACGTGCTTCAAAATACACACCCCCCGCCTATTCCCACCATAGTATTTCATGTGTCTGGCATCCTAAAAGGGGCCGGGCTCATGAATAGGGAGGGCGGCAGTGGTGCCAGGGGGGCGGCACCGATGCGCCCACAATGCACAGGCTGCCACTGGTTTGTAAATATGAGTGGTATGTAAGTTGGATGTTTGTAACTCAGGGACGGCCTCCACAACTTTTGTTTTACAGATAAACGTTTTATCTGCTATTAAATTCCCAACCCTGAGCATTTTCTACAGAACAGGAGTATTTTTTTTCATTTCCAGCACAATTCTGCTCATTAAAATTATACAAAAAGCGAGTGAGTTGGAGATTGGAGGAGTCACCAAAGTAAAACAAAGAAAAGTATTTTCAGCTTTATTTTTAGATATATTTAAATGGCACCAATTTAGCATAATGTTTTTATAAGAGCTTTTTCAGCTGAGCATTAGGGACCACTTAAATTGTAAAGCCCCATACACACGATAGGACTTTGTACAAACTTTCCCTTGGATTTTTGTACAAAGGGCGTTGCCCAAAAGTTTGTCTTGCATACAGACGACAGGACTTTTCCAGCCAACTTTCACCATATCACGTGGTTTTTTAGCTCTTTACCACCACCCTTTGGTCAACTTCTGTATTGTTTGTCTAAAATTGTGTCAATCTTGCCACTTTTATTGGCGAGATTGACACCTTGCGAGCCGGGTTCACACTGGTGCGGGGATCCGACTTGGATCCCCGCAAATCCCCGGCAGTGTATGAAACCTGAAGGGGGAACGCCGCGTCAAATTTTAAATAAAAAACCGGCATTGGTACCCCTCCAGGGGCATACCAGGCCCTTAGGTCTGGTATGGATATTAAGGGGAACCCCCTACGCCGAAAAAAAAAGGCGTGGGGGTCCCCCCAAATCCACACCCTTATCCGAGCATGCAGCCCGGCCGGTCAGGAAAGGGGGTGGGGACGAGCGAGCGCCCCCCCTCCTGAGCTGTACCAGGCTGCATGCCCTCAACATGGGGGGTGGGTACTTTGGGGGAGGGGGGGCACCCTGCGGCCCCCCACCTCAAAGCACCTTGTCCCCATGTTGATGAGGACAAGGGCCTCTTCCCGACAACCCTACCCATTCACCTAGGGAAAAAAGTGTCAATAAATAAAACACTACGCAGGTTTTAAAATTAATTTATTAGGCAGCTCTGGGATCTTCTTCCGACTTCGGGGGTCTCTCTGGCGTCTTCTCCCTCTCTCCAGTGTCATCTCCACGCTCTCTGGTTCTTCTCCGGTGCCTTCTTCCTTCTGCCGGGCTCCTCCGCTATCTTCTGCTCTTTTGCCAGCGGAGGAGCCCGGACATCTGGATCGTCTTCTTCCCTCTTCCCTTCCAGAGATGTTGACACGACGCGCTCTCTGGCTGTAATGCTGTCTGTGCGCTCTGCTATGACTTATATAGGCGGTGACCCCGCCCCCTATGACATCACAGTCCCGGGGCATGCTGGGACTGTGAGGTCATAAGGGGGCGTCGTGGTCATATGATGACATGACCACGCCCCCTTATGAGATCACAGTCCCTGCATGCCCCGGGACTTTGACCTCATAGGAGGGCGGGGTCACCGCCTATATAAGTCCATCGCGGAGCGCTCAGAGACCATTCCAGCTGGAGAGAGCGTCATGTCAACATCGGAAGAAGAGAAGAGGGAAGATGATCCAGAGGTCCAGGCCACCACTAGCAAAAGAGCGGGAGAAGATAGCGGTGGAGCCGGCAGAAGATCCGGACACCGGGAGAAGACGCCAGAGAGACCCCCGGAGTCGGAAGAAGACCCCCGAAGTCGGAAGAAGTCCCCGAAGTCGGAAGGAGACCCCCGAAGTCGGAAGAAGACCCCCGAAGTCGGAAGAAGACCCCTGGAGCTGCCTAATAAATTACTTTAAAAACCTGTGTAGTGTGTTTTTTAATTAACACTTTTTTCCCTAGGTGAATGGGTAGGGGTACGATGTACCCCATACTCATTCACAAAGGGTGAAAAAAAGGAGATTAAGGTCTGGTGTGACCCCTCTGACACCTCCATCCCTAATAGTGCACAAAAAAAACAAGAGAAATAGCCCTGGGACTTTAGATGAGGTGAGAGAGGTTTAGCCAATGTTCACAGCGAACACTGAGACAAAATCAATTTATTCATTTCAAAATGTTATGTAACGGAGTGGCAACAACAATGATTGTGAGTTACCCGGCATAATAGCCAATGCACACAACACGGATGAAAGTAAATATACAAAGATTTATTACAAGTATTATACATCAATGAGCAACAATAAAACTTGAAAGTTGCTGGGTCAGTAAATATACATATACAATAAGAAAATAAAATGTACATACATATGGACAGGAAAGTATGTAGACATAATGCAGACATCAATAATACCCAGCATGTACCGGCATAAAACAAGCATCAATAAAGCCCTGGGCTTTCATCCGTGTTGTGTGCATTGGCTATTATGCCGGGTAACTCACAATCATTGTTGTTGCCACTCCGTTACATAACATTTTGAAATGAATAAATTGATTTTGTCTCAGTGTTCGCTGTGAACATTGGCTAAACCTCTCTCACCTCATCTAAAGTCCCAGGGCTATTTCTCTTGTTTTTTTTATTCACAAAGGGTGGGGGGCCGGTATCTGGGGGTCCCCTTATTAAAGGGGGCTCCCGGATTCCGATAAGCCCCTCGCCCGCAGACCCCAACAACCAACGGCCAGGGTTGTTGGGAAGAGGCCCTTGTCCTCATCAACATGGGGACAAGGTGCTTTGAGGTGGGGGGGCCGCAGGGCACCCCCTCCCCCAAAGCACCCACCCCGCATGTTGAGGGCATGCGGCCTGGTACGGCTCAGGAGGGGGGGGGGCTGCTCGCTCGTCCCCACCCCCTTTCCTGACCGGCCGGGCTGCGTGCTCAGATAAGGGTCTGGTATGGATTTGGGGAAGACCCCCACGCCATTTTTTCGGCGTAGGGGGTTCCCCTTAATATCCATACCAGACCGAAGGGCCTGGTATTCCCCCAGAGGGGAATTCCCTCTCACGCTCGCCGCAGTAGGAAAATGTGTTTTTCCTATTGCAGCCAGCGCGAGATGTACAGTACACTGTCGCCGAGAACCAGCGCGATCGGATTGCGCTGGAAACATTCTCGCGGCTGCGTACTGTAGTTTGTACAAAAGTCCGATGCTTTTGTGTACACACGATCGGACTTTGCTCCATTGGACTTTTGTTGCTGGAAAGTTTGTCCGTTCGCACAGCCAACAAAAGTCCAATGGAAACAGAAAAAGTTTGTCCGATGGAGCGTACACACGGTCGGATGTTGCTCCAAAACAGCTAATTTGCATGTTTGTTGTCAAAAAGTCTAGTAGTAGAGAGAGTGGTATTCTTAAAGCTGAACTCTGGGCACATTTTTTTTTTCCCCCCGGGACTATTCCCGCACTGCATGGGTTTTGAGTTTTGGTGAAGGAGAGCAGACATATACTTACCTAATCTTCCGCTCCTCCTAGCACAAGAACAGTCCGGTACCCCCACGCTCCAGCAATCTTGAGTTGTGGACTGATCCTGATGTCATCAAGCCCAGAGCAGGCTCCATAGAACAGGAACAGCCCGCGGCTGGACCGTAGGGGAGCGTCATTTTCCAGAGGATTCTCTGGCAGAAAAAAACGTTGAATGCGCCTAAGCACTCCTAAACACCTGTACAAAAACGCTCTATGAGCATTTTTTTTTCTGCCAAGAGAGCTGGCGGTTTTTTAAGACCAGTGTGCATGGACCCTAAGTTTTCCGCTCACCCGTAGACAAAACAAGCAGTTGAACCATGCAGTGCCGGCATTGCTTCACTGCATAGGAAATTTTTTTATTTTTTTGCCCAGAGTTGGGCTTCAAATAACACATCAGAAATAAATATCCACCATCATTTTAAAATAATGGTGACACTGGCAGGCTGCTTTGAGCTGGTCGGCTTGTTTTTATGCTGAGGTGTGATGAAATGATGACTCGTATTTCCCAGGAGTACAGGGGAGGGAGGTAGTGAGGCGGAGCTCCGTGGCAGATTAGGAGCCACCACATAGCAACAGGGCATTTCTGGTGAGTAAAATATTTTTTTCAATCCAAATGTTTTTTTATTACTAATAATAAATTTATCTCTGGAGTATATTCCTTTTTTATGCATGCAAATATTCTGTCAGGGATTGCGTAGTTGCAGCTTGATATTGCATGCTATTGCTCAGTCTGCCATCTACTAGGACCTCCAGATTTTTTTTGAGTAGTTTGCGTTTATGTTTTTAGCCCCCAAGTGCATTACTTTATATGTCTCCACATTAAACCCCATTTGCCGTGTAGTTGCCCACCCCATTAATTTTATTCAGGTCTTCCTGTAAAATTTCTATATCCTGATGTGAAGTTATTGCCCTGCTTATTTTTGTGTCGTCCAAAAAAACTTTGATTGATATTTCTATCCCATTCTCTATATCATTTATGAATAAATTAAAAAGAATTGGTCCCAAGACAGAGCCTTGGGTACCCCACTTACCATTCTGAGTATACGTTAGTTATCACCACCATTTGGACACGCCCCTCTAACCGGTTTTCTATCCAGGAACAAACCTCATGGTCCATGCCTACAGACCTCAGGTTTGTAGATTAAGCGTTTATGGGGAACTGTATCGAAAGCGTTTGCAAAATCCAGATATACCACATCCACAGGCCTTCCCCTATCTTGATGGCAGCTCACTTCCTCGTAGAATGTTAACAGATTGGTCTGGCAGGAACGAACCTTCATAAACCCATGCTGATTACTACTAATGATACTGTTTTCATAAGCAAATTCTTGGATATAGTCCCTTATCCCCTCAAATAATTTACATACTATTGATGTTAGGCTGACTGGCCTGTAGTTTCCCGGAATATATCTCTGCCCTCTTTTTGAATATTGGTACCAGACACGCCAATCAGCTGGTACAATTCCTGTCAGTATGCTGTCCACAAAGATTAGGAATAATGGTCTAGCTATAACCTGAGTTCGTTGAGGACTCTCGGGTGTATGCCATCTGGTCCTGGTGATTTGTGTCAAACATTTCTAGTCTTCTCTCGACTCTGTCTCTGGTAGCCACAAGGGTACGTCCTACAACGTGTTTCTAACAATACAGTCGTGGTTGATGTACCCATACTTTCCCTGTTTAAAAAATGAGAAGAAAGCATTTAGTACAGTTGCCTTCTCTGGGTCATCCGTAACCATCCTCTCTCCCTTCATCGTCTATTATGTGGGCAATGTGCTCTGATCTCGCTTTTTTACTGTAAATACATCTAAAAAAAATTCTTGGGATTTTTTGTTTTAACTCTCCTCTGCTGTGTGTCTCTCATGGAATTTTTTAGGTGCCCCCTACTGGATTCCTTATAGTATTGAAATGCTGACAATGACCCATCGCCTTTATATTTTCTAAAGGCCATTTTTCCCCTTTATTAAGACGTTTTACGTTATGGTTTAGCTTGAGGTATCACTGCAAACGTCAGAGCAAGAGCAATCATTTTAGTGCCAAACCTCCTGTGCAACTGTAAACTGGTAACTTGTAAAGGCTTTTAAAGTGTTGCCTATGAAGATTTTTAGATACTTTGCGCAGTTTCACGGCAAGACGCAATTTTAAAGCATGACAGATTTGGTATCTATTTACTCAGAGAAACATCATCCTTTATATTTTACCAAATAATTGGGTATTATATTGTGTATTTGTGAATTAAAATGCATTAAAATGGTATCTTTACCAAAATATTAGCGTTTGAAAAACCGCTGCACACATATTGTGTGACATAAAAATATGCAACGCTCACCCTTTTATTCTTTAGGCCATATTATATATATATTTATATTTATTTTTATTATGTTTGGGGGTTCCAAGTCATTTTCTAGGAAAAAAAAAGTTTTATTACATGGAGAGGAAAGTCAAAATTGGCCCAGACTTGAAATGGTTAAAAGGTACATGCTTCCAAAGCGGTCATACTGACTTCACTACTTGATCAACTCACCTGGAACAAGCATCAACATTATTGTTGTGACAATACCTGATATATGCACGACCTGGGTCAGTAGACTTGCTTAATAGTGAGGCAAGATTGAGGATGACAGCACAGGAACATGCACCTTCATAGCAAGTCAGCAGTGCCCGCTCTAGTCAAGAACTTCAATCTCACGCAGTCTCATGACAACCTGAAAACAGTTTTTTTTTTTTTAAACATTTTATTTGTTTAAATCATATTTGGGTTTTTCAGAAGTCTAGCTATAAAATGAATTGATATGTTTTGGTTTCAGAGAGTTTTGACAGTCATGTCACATCTACCAAAATATTCAGGCTTATTTAGTAAAATAGTGCAAGGACTAAGATGATTATGAATTATTGCACTGGACACTTCACCATATCAGTGTGTGTAGGCACACACTTGATTGGCTTGTGCTGTTCCTCTCACCACAATGCAGGTCTATGAACAAATCTCAAATGAAATGTTAGACTTATGGTATCCAGTTAAAAAACATGTAGCTGCTAAAATTTTGCTATGCTACTTGAACTGCTGAAAACATAACCAGTAGAGGGAGTGCCTACAAATAAATGTGAATATAACCAAAGAAAATAAAAAGGTACTGCAAGGTTATAAAAATGACTTTTAGAGCCCCTTTGCAATGGCGCACACATTTTTGATTAAAGTAAAAATGCACATATAAAATACAGCACGTTCTGTAGGTTTCTGGTCTTCACATTTATCATATTTCACATAATTAGAACCCTTTCACACTTGTGCTGCTAAGAACAATATTGTGTTCACCAAATGCTAGTTGTGGGATACAAACCATCACTTCCAATAGGACCTGTGCGTGTGAGATTTAAAGAAAAAAAAATTGTACATAGTGCATATAAAGAATAACCATATATCACCAAGTGTATAGGAGCTAATAACACTAGCTACCAGTCACCAACCAACACTTTTTATTTGGAAGATAAAATTACAGGAAGCTCAGGAGCCCAGAGTGCAGCCTGACGACAGCACAGATCTGGAGATTGAACAAAACAAGAAAGAAAGCCAGGACAGGAGGGGCGCATAGATCTACAATCATGGTGCCCGAGTGAGGATTTATCCAGTGGAGTTTTGCTGGTCTGGATTCTTCAGCCGCGGCGAGTCTACCCGGCTCCGAGTGGTATCTCCCTAACATCCTGTGAGGAAAAGGCCCTGGCTGAGTATTAGCCACAAGCGATTTATATGGTGGTGGATGCTCACTTTGTTTGTTAATGTGATCTGTCACATCACGTAGATAATTTATTATCACAGCCTTTTATGTACTCCCCTATGGGAAATATGACATCAAGTGTCACCTATCAAATAACTGATTTTTGAACAATTCAGAGACATACAGCATTGGTTTCTATATAGCCCATTTATCACGGTTTGCATTAATTGTGAGGAATTTGTTGTTTGTTTTAGAGCTCACCCTTTCTTCACTTATACATCACCAATTCCCAGGCCCTTCTAATACATTTAAATTGAGCATAAAAGACATTTTTAGCCCACAAACACCAAGTGATAGACAGCCTGTTTTGTAGAGCTTAACTCTACCCAGTCAGTTTGCATATTCTGGGTAGGTAATTAGCTCAGTAAATGTGCCCAAGACACCTACTGTGCTCTATGGTCTATATAAGTGGTCTTCAAAGGCGCATGGGGTACTGTTCCTCCCACTAACACCAAGTATAGGGCACTTTCTTCCTAATGACACCAATGATGGGGTACTATTCCTTCCAATGATGGGGAACTATTCCTTCTGCTGACGCCAATGATGGGGCACTATTCCTCCCAAGAACACCAATG
This sequence comes from Lithobates septentrionalis, assembly GCA_037952835.1. NCBI lineage: Eukaryota > Metazoa > Chordata > Amphibia > Anura > Ranidae > Lithobates > Lithobates septentrionalis. The sequence continues at coordinate 271,046 of JBBDGP010002938.1, read as the reverse complement.
ATGGAGCAATATTCCTCCCGCTGACGCCAATGATGGGGTTCTATTCCTCCCGCTGACGCCAATGATGGGGTTCTATTCCTCCCGCTGACGCCAATGATGGGACACTCTTCCTCCCGCTGACGCCAAGGATGGGACACTCTTCCTCCCGCTGACGCCAAGGATGGGACACTCTTCCTCCCGCTGACGCCAAGGATGGGACACTCTTCCTCCCGCTGACGCCAAGGATGGGACACTCTTCCTCCCGCTGACGCCAAGGATGGGACACTCTTCCTCCCGCTGACGCCAAGGATGGGACACTCTTCCTCCCGCTGACGCCAAGGATGGGACACTCTTCCTCCCGCTGACACCAAGGATGGGACACTCTTCCTCCCGCTGACACCAAGGATGGGACACTCTTCCTCCCGCTGACACCAAGGATGGGACACTCTTCATCCCGCTGACACCAAGGATGGGACACTATTCCTCCAGCTGTCACCAATGATGGGGCTCTATTCCTCCTGGTGATACCAATGATGGGACACTATTCCTCAAAAGAACACCAATGATGGGGCACTATTCCTCAAAAGAACACCAATGATGGGGCACTATTCCTCAAAAGAACACCAATGATGAGGCACTATTCCTCAATGATGGGGCACTATTCCTCCCGCTGATACCAATGATGGGACACTCTTCCTCCCGCTGACACCAAGGATGGGACACTCTTGCTCCCGCTGACACCAATGATGGGACACTATTCCTCAAAAGAACACCAATGATGGGGCACTATTCCTCAAAAGAACACCAATGATGGGGCACTATTCCTCAAAAGAACACCAATGATAGGGCACTATTCCTCAAAAGAACACCAATGATGGGGCACTATTCCTCAAAAGAACACCAAGGATGGGGCACTATTCCTCAAAAGAACACCAAGGATGGGGCACTATTCCTCAAAAGAACACCAAGGATGGGGCACTATTCCTCAAAAGAACACCAAGGATGGGGCACTATTCCTCAAAAGAACACCAAGGATGGGGCACTATTCCTCAAAAGAACACCAAGGATGGGGCACTATTCCTCAAAAGAACACCAAGGATGGGGCACTCTTCCTCCCGCTGACACCAAGGATGGGACACTCTTCCTCCCGCTGACACCAAGGATGGGACACTCTTCCTCCCGCTGACACCAAGGATGAGACCCTCTTCCTCCCGCTGACACCAAGGATGGGACACTCTTCCTCCCGCTGACACCAAGGATGGGACACTCTTCCTCCCGCTGACACCAAGGATGGGACACTCTTCCTCCCGCTGACACCAAGGATGGGACACTCTTCCTCCCGCTGACACCAAGGATGGGACACTCTTCCTCCCGCAGACACCAAGGATGGGACACTCTTCCTCCCGCTGACACCAAGGATGGGACACTCTTCTTCCCGCTGACACCAATGATGGGACACTCTTCTTCCCGCTGACACCAATGATGGGACACTCTTCCTCCCGCTGACACCAATGATGGGACTCTATTCCTCCCAGTGATACTAATGATGGGACACTATTCCTCGAAAGAACGCCAATGATGGGGCACTATTCCTCCCGCTGACGCCAATGATGGGGCACTATTCCTCCCGCTGACGCCAATGATGGGGCTCCATCCTTCCCGCTGACGCCAATGATGGGACACTATTGCTCCTGATGATACCACTGATGGGGCACTATTCTTCCCGCAGAAGCCAATGATGGGGCACTATTCTTCCTGCAGAAGCCAATGATGGGGCACTATTCCTCCTGCTGACGCCACTGATGGGGCTCTATTCCTCCCGCTGACGCCAATGATGGGGCTCTATTCCTCCCGCTGACGCCAATGATGGGGCTCTATTCCTCCCGCTGACGCCAATGATGGGGCTCTATCCCCACCCGCTGACGCCAATGATGGGACACTATTCCTCCCACTGATACCAATGATGGGACACTATTTCTCTCAAGAACACCACTGATGGTGCACTAATCCTCCAACTGACCGCCCTAAAGTCTGCAGGACAGTAGGCTGGCCCTTTGTTTAGAAAGTTTAGAGATCCCTGCTCTAGACTTACCATATGCAATCTGAAAAATACTGAAACTGTGGTGGTAAAACTAGGCATAGCAACATGGAATAGGTACCCAATGCATGTACTGTATACTTCTAAAGGGGATGTTACATAAGTCACACTTTTTAACCAAGAGAAAGATTACTACAGATATTAAAAGATATGTGTTGCCCTGAGTGAAATCTTAATTTTTTTGCACATGTATGTGTGTATGTTTTTGGATGTACACATATGTACATTATATGTGATGTTCTATGATCGTTAGACTCATGATTGTATCAGTCACTATTATATTATGTTTTATTGTAGCCCTGATGAAGGGGGGGGGGGGGTTCCTCTGGCCCCCCCCCCCCGAAACACATTGGCTGTTTTCTTTAGTACAATACCATCAAATAAATTTGGACTCCCTTATCACAAGGCATAGATAAATGCACACTGAAAATAACAAATTCAATTTAATGTTGGGGGTGTGAACTGGACCTGAATTTCGACTTTCTTCCCTCTGCCTCTTAAAATGTATTGGTTTCTAATAAAGTGACGAGCAGTGTTAATGTAGTCGACTAAAACATTTTAGTCAACTAAAATGACTAAAACATTTTAGTCGACTAAATGAATGCTATTTTAGTCGACTAAGACAATTGACATGACTAAAATACGACTAAAACTAAAATGCCATTTTAGTCAAAAGACTAAAACTAAAATGCCATTTTAGTCAAAAGACTAAAACTAAAATGCCATTTTAGTCAAAAGACTATGACTAAAACTAAATTGCAATTACTGAAATGTACTGGAGATTTTAGTCGACTAAAATGTACTGGAGATTTAGTAGACTAAATATGACTAAAACAATTGCTGAAGACTAAAACGGGACTAAAACTAAAATGCCACTTTAGTCCTAAGACTAAAATTAACACTGGTGACGAGAATAAATTTGATTAGAACAAAATAGCTGTTCACACAGCTACACGACTCCTTGTTGTCCACTATAGAACAGTGATTGTGCTCAGCAGCTCCAATTTAGAAGTCAACGAGTGAGTGCAGGGACTGAAATAAAAAAAAATAGACTCTGGCTTAACCTGTACCAGTTTTTATCTCAGCAGTTATTCAACACATATGCTGATTGTACTGATATACAGTCAGCCACCACAACCTTCTAAACAGTATGCAACATACAATTATTCAATAATGACACAGCAAGCATGTAAAACATGTAAGTCACAAAAAAAAAAAGACAATTCAAAACGTGTACTCACTAAAAATACATATTTTTCCCTTTTTAGAGTGCTTAGTGACTGGACAGTTTAACAGATATGGAATCTAGATGTAGCCAAATGCCAGCATTAGCGAATCAAGAAACTAACAGTAGTAAGTATGAGGTGCCTGGATTGAAAGTCTTTGGGGGAGATTTACTAAAGCTTGTGCACACAAAATCTGGTGCAGCTGTGCATAGTAACCAATCAGCTTCTAGGTTTCACACTAGCCGACTCCAAAGTAGTGCGATTTTCAGTGGAGTCCTACTTTGATAAGACTATTACACTCTCTGGCATTGGAGCCGTGTCAAAGTCAGATCAAAGGGGTACAGGAACCTTTGCTGAAGTTGCAGCGACTTCAATTGTGTCAATTGAAACAGCTCTCAGAGATACGTGGCATTTCAAATATTCTCCGAATCTGGGTCTCAAAGTAGTTACACAGTTTAGGAGATATTCAGTATATGCAGTACTGCCGACGTCATTGGCTCATGCGGACTGAAGAAACAGGCCACTGGTGCAGTTTCTGCAGTAGCTGTGCCATGACCGGTGACTTCCGCACGTGACGTCATCACAGCTCCGGCCAATCACAGCACCGGAGCGACGAACCCGGAAGTAACTCCAGTGGAAGATGTCCGCGCTGTACTCAGAGGGCCGACGCTGATCCAGGGCATCGATCTAAGGTAAGTATTTCATAATGAGCTAGTGATGTATACTAGTTCGTTATGCTTTTGTCTTGCAGGGTTTGTCTTTTTCCGAGGTTTACAACCTCTTTAAATTGCAACTAAACTTTTGTTGAGAAAAAAAAAACAAAAAAAAAAAAACACACATTCCCCCCTGGGCGATGTATGTACATTAAAACGATTTCAACAAACTTTGTTGCAGATTCCTACCTTTTGTTATTCTGAAGAAATCACCGTTTGTCTGTGTCCATGTGGGAAAGTGAATGTAATGGTGGTTTTTAGAATTGTCAATCAGCTGCTGTACCTGCAGAGCACCAATGAGGAAAGCTGCTGGGCCTGCATCCCTTTAGACATTATTTCCTATTGGAAGTATCTCACCAAAAATGACATTTCTGTTGCAGGCGTGCTCTGCATATTCTGTGTACAGAGAACACCTCCAGGTGTCATATTGCATTTTACAGAAAATTACAGAGCTGCAGATTTAAAAGCAAAAAGGTGATCAATTACAATATGACTTGTGTCGCAATCGTATATGCTATATTTTTCTTTGCGATTTTTTTTTTTTTCCCCTTTAATTGAACAAGCTGAAGTTAGAAGCCGATTGGTTACTATGAACAGCTGCACCTGATTCCGTGTGCACCAATTTTAGTAAATCTCACGCTTTGCGTAGCTGAATCAGAGGTAGATACTGTGTTTTTATTGAAAAGAATAGAAGTATGTGAGTTGTCATTGTCAACTTGCTTCTAAAAAAGGTACAAGAGCTGATGTGGCCATTCTCAACCACAGTGTAAACCGACTGGGAACATGCATGTGCATACCGTACGTCCCAACACATTGCTCAAGCTGCATGCCTGCTCCACTGCAGTCACTCACTATGTACAGAAGAATTAGCCCAGCATCCCAGGAAAAGGCGTACATTGCCTGTATGCTGCTCTTTAATAGCTTTTTTTTTTTTTTTTTTTTTGTAGTATAGGTCAGTTTAATAGCTCTATAAAAAAAAATGAGTGCAGATTTAAATAATAAGTGTTTATTGCCTCACTGTTTATTCTGTTGCTAAAGCACCCCCCAAGCCCTAGTACAGAAGTCAGTACCCAGCTCAGAGCACTACAGTCTTTAGTTGTTGACTAATGCCAGCACAATTATGCTTTCTAATGCTTTTAACAAACTGTGAAAAATCATTCATAGTGTTTGATAGGATGGAAAGTGCTATTACACCAAACTACATCCGATTAAAACCCAACTCTGGAGACAAGAACATTACCAGGTAAAGCCTTTAAAACACTCCTTCCCCTGAAAAGCACCCTCCCATCATGTATGTTGTTTTTCTAGATCCCATAAATCTGCTTGTTTACATGCTGGGATTAGTACAGCTATTGCTGTACTTCTGAGCCGCTCAGATGTAAGTGATACAAGTCTCCTGGCCATCAAAAAAAAAAAAAAAAAAAAAAAAAGCTTTGTTTTTTTTTTGTGAATGGCCTGCAGGAGAGAGGGAAGCAGAGACATGACCATAGCACTGAGGTCTTTGAGACCCAAAAAGACAAAAATTTAAGTGCCGCTCAGGTAGAGAGGTGAAGCCCAACTAGACCACTGAGTGCAGGCAGGGACAGGGAGCTTGTCCCAGCTCCAAGTTGCAGCAAAGTAAAAGGAAAAGGTCCATAAGCCGCACATCCTGAAGCCGACACGTGTGCATGAAGTGAGATGAATGGCAGCCTTAGTCCAGGCACCAGCCAGGCCATGTCCCCAACACATTTCACTCCGCCCCTTAGGGCTTAATCGTGGGGAACATCCCCATGATTAAGCCCCAAGGGGTTGAGCAAAACACGTTGGAGGCGTGGCCCAGGCTGAGGCTGCTATTCATCTCACTTCATGCACACGAGTCTGCTTCATTATGTGTGGCTTACAGATCTCTTCCTGGCCTGGAAGTACAGCACAGCAGGATTTTTTCTTTGCAGCAGGATGTAGAATAACGTGCTCGTTGGGAGGTGGCTTTTGAGGTGGTCAACTTCTTTATCCTGGGAAGGTTGTGGTGCCAGATCAGGGCTTTTAATCCAGTTGCTGGATAAATTACTACACACCTCTGCTCCTTGTTATGTGCTATTCAATAAGACCTGATTATAGCAAGAAGTGGCTAGCCAAATTTCAATCCATGTTTGTTCAGGCCGATTGTACCCAAGTCGATGCATTGATAAACTTGGGCGCAACCAGCCTGCCAGATTCTTCTATATGCAATTACTGCCGGCTACTATAGCCATAATCATTGTATTCTGCCAGCACTGGGGGAGGCATTCCCCCCCATCAACACTGACTGCTCTGATGGGGGAACCAAGCGCTTTTTAACCTTCCACCTGTGGTGGAAGGAAAGAAAACTAGTTACTCTATTGCTTGACTTAATCAGGCATTGGTGATGCTGTATATAGTCCAGGGCAGCCAATTTATTCACAGATCCACAATCCAAAATGTTTCAGAACCTTTGTTGAACAGTTTGTTAGCTATTAACTCTCCAGACACACATTCTACCCTTAAATACAAACCCCACCAATAACTGGGCTGAGCTATATCACCTGATAGCTTATGCCACTCAAAAAACAGGCTGACAAGGTCACTCTCTTGTGACCGCACTCCAGAATTATTTGTGTAAATTTTAGAGAACTGGCCTTGTAATGCCCAGAGAATAAGGGAAATCAGGTATTCATTCACAAATGAACAGCACACACCCCCTTCTTTGGGACAGACAAGGGCTGGGTGCCGAGTCCCTATCTGAAATAAAATGGTACTCCTGCGCTATCACTTTAAGTCGGTCCGTATCTGACTTCACACATGTTCAGATGGGCAGTTCGTTATGAAAGATTCTGCCAAAGATTCTCAGAAAACTGATTTATTGCAGTATTTACCTTAACTATTAGTCCATCATATCTAGATAAAGAAAGGCTTCACATAGTTCCTATGCCCCTATAAAAGAGACCCTGTCACCAGACCATTCATTTTAACAATCTTCCTACAAGATTATATGTGCATTTAACATTTCAGGCATGCAATTTACCTACTAAAGCCTCCCTTGTGTAAACATTTGAAAGCTGAGACTACTGCTGGGTGCCACCATCTTGGATGTGTTATCAGCATCCCACACAGAGTCACAGCTGTCACTCAAGTTGCATTCCCTTTCACTTCTCCCTCAGCAGCTACATAAAAAATGTTATGTAGGTAGGGGAGGGGTACAGGAGCTGGGCCAGCACAGAGTATTTAGACATTTTCAGGAGAGGTTTATGGTATGAAACCGACTAGTCAGATTTTATAGCAAGAGGCACATTGCAAGCACAATGGAAAGGCAATGTCCAGACCAATTCCCAGAGAAGGCAAGCAAATGGTGCACTAGCTTGTGGGGGTCCGAACAACCTGAAACAAGGAGGAAAAAGCTGGCAACTCGATCATCTGAAAATTGTAGTTTTTATTGCAGGTGGAGTACAGGATATACAATGGCTTACGTGTTTCGGCTGTTAGCCTTAATCATAGCCAATCATGGCTGATTAGGGCTAACAGACGAAACGTGTAAGCCGCCATTTCCTGTACTCCACCTGCAATAAAAACTACAATCTTCAGAGAAAATTATTTGCCACCTTTTTCCTCCTTGTTTCACATTGCAAGTAAACAATTTGGAAAGGGAAAACTCTGCAAGGAAGCATTTAAATTGCTTGATCTTTCTGTGCTTTTAGCTGCAATTTTTAAGTCAGTGATTGGGTCTCTTTAAAAGTAAATAAATCACATTTGCCCATTCAAGAAAAACAAACAGATTTTCTTGAAAACTCCAATACAGCAATGCAGTGAAAACAGCTATGTATGGGTGGGATGGGTGCTTTTATGAGAACCTCCCTCTTTGCCCCGAATGGACAGGTGATAGATTCCCTTTAACAAAGGCAAAAAAATGACTAACCGTCCCACCAGTGACCAACAAAACACATTTAAAAAGGGGAACTTTTTTTTTTTTTTAATTCCAAACCACTCCTCTAAAAAGGTCTTTCTCCCGGCCTCAGCAACATTAACACCCATAACATCCCACACTGCATTTATGGAACATTGTACTTCAGGACGAAGCCACAGCAGCTTTAGCTACATTGTATAAAAATATGAGAATGTGCGTTGGCTAGGGAAGAGACCGGACAAAAAACAACTGCAGGCCCCCCCCCCCCCGCACCATCACACTGACTCATCATTTTCCATGGCAGGTTACGTCCTGAACCCAATGACCACGTTCTGTTCTTAAAATATGGCCGGAATATATAAAAAGATGTGGTGGCTCTAAGCTGACCACATATCCAAAAAAGATATATTTACAAACATTCAAATATTGGATGTTCTAGTTGTTATCATTTCTAAGACCAGGACATAAGGTGTTGGGGCAGTTCCATTTAAAGCTTTATCCTTAAATGCATTCTTCAAAAGGTAAATGGCTTGCACTGTCAGTGAGTAGCGAAGACTACATTGCAGATACAAATTTTGTTGTCTACTTTCTGTCCAAATATAAACCAAGGTGTTTAAAAAGTGTAATCAAAACCCATCGCGGCTGCCTCAGATCTGGATGGCAGAGCCTGAAAAGCCCTCACCGGCAGCTCATAAAAAATACAATCTCATGTAGTGATAAAAGGACGGAAGCCTTTGAGCTGAGATGAGTAGGCAAAAATGAGGCAAATACACCAATAGGATCAAGCCTGTGTTTACAATGTTTACGTAAAAAAGGAATAGAAAAAAAAGTAAATAAGAAATATGCAGTAAATAAGATTAAGCCCAAAGGAGCTAAAATGCCTATCCGTGGAACATCGTTATCCTTCCCGATCAAAGACTTCCTGGACTTTGTCGAAAACCTGAAACAAAGTAAAAGGAAAGACTTTAGCACAGCTGGAGTGTATAAAGATCCCACGGAAGTAATAGTTGTCACTATAACCATGATCTTGTGAAGGAGAAAAGAGGGGAAGAAGGCTGTGTACATGTAACAGGATAAAAGTGATAGCAAAAAAAAGTCTGACTGTCTGTGATTGCAAGGGGGGCTGTAATTGCAAACTGAGACCATGATGTGCGGAATGGGGGGGGAGAAGCTTTGATGTGAGGGAGGGGCCTGTAAAGGAGGAGACAGAGGACACAGATATAAAGGGAGCTGTGATGTAAAGGATCTGAGCCAAAGAATAATAAATGGGATTCGGACTTCTGCAGGAAAAAATTTTTACTGACTGAACCCCTGTGAATAGACTTTTTTTAAAATTAGATTCAACTGGAAAAATTAAAGTTGTATGAATCTTGGGCAAAAACATTTATAAATATACCCCATAGTTTTAAAAGTATAAAAATGTTCATGGGTTTACTTCTAGGTCTTATCAAAAGGCACAGGAAAAACACCAAGTTTTTGTTACTATACCAGTCAATTCAGCTGACCTGATCTACAGAGTGAGAGGCATCCACTTTCCGAACTTTTCCCCTCTTCTCATACAAATCAATGATAGGCCGGGTAGACTGGAGGTACGTCTGAATCCTGGAATACAAGGGAGACCCTCGGTGAAGCTCACAGATCACAGGGTATTTATTCTCTGTTCATTTATTTGTGTAACCTTTACAGAACATAATTTTTTATATGGTGTACAATATTTCAAATGTTTGCTGCTGCATGTTCCAGGAAGTTAGTTGTGGGTCTGCAAATACGTAAAACCGCCCCGCTAGCGGCCAAATACCGACGATAAAGCGTCGCTAACAATAGCGGCGCTTTACCGCCGACGCCGCTCCCGCCCTAGTGTGAAAGGGGCCTAAATCTCTTTTCGTAACACTACTCTTACCTAAACCCTAGATACATAAAACACCTAAAATGAGACCTGCATTACTTATGGGTCTGTGTGTAATATGTAATAGTTTGGGAGACTTAACCGATTCCCGACCGGCGCACGCCGATGTACGTCGGCAGAGCGGCACGGCTGGGCAAATGGGCGTACCTGTACGTCCATTTGAATTTCCCGCCGTGCCATTGTGTGCGCGCCGCCGGCGGCGCGCGCGCCGGCCGGGAGCTCCGTGAGTTGGGTCGCGGGTCCCGCGGACTCGATCGCCACGGGGATACCCGCGATCGCCTCACGGAGCGGATGAACGGGGGAGATGCCATTGTAAACAGCATCTCCCCGTTCTGCCTAGTGACAAGTGTCACTCGATCTCTGCTCCCTGTCATCGGAGCAGAGATCAGTGACGTCACCCACACAGCCCATCCCCCTACAGTTAGTATTCACTCCCTAGGACACACTTAACCCCTCCCCGCCCCCTAGTGGTTAACCCCTTCACTGCCAGTGTCATTTACACAGTAATCCGTGCATTTTTAATCGCACTGATCGCTGTACAAATGACAATGGTCCCAAAAATGTGTCAAAAATGTCCGACATGTCCGCCATAACGTCGCAGTCACAATAAAAATCGCTGATCGCCGCCATTACTAGTAAAAAAAAAAATTATTAATAAAAATGCCATAAAACTATCCCCTATTTAGTAAACACTATAACGTTTGCGCAAACCAATTAATAAACGCTTATTGCGATTTTTTTTCCCCAAAAATATGTAGAATACGATCGGCCTAAACTGAAGAAAAAAAAATGTTTTTTTATATATTTTTGGGGGATATTTATTATAGCAAAATGTAAAAAATAATGCGTTTTTTTCAAAATTGTCGCTCTTATTTGGTTTATAGCGCAAAAAATAAAAATCGCAGGGGCGATCAAATACCACCAAAAGAAAGCTCTATTTGTGGGAAAAAAAGGACGTCAATTTTGTTTGGGAGCCACGACCGCGCAATTGTCAGTTAAAGCGACGCAGTGCAGAATCGCAAAAAACGCTCTGTCAGGAAGGGGGTAAATCCTTCCGGGGCTGAAGTGGTTAAAGAAGAAGTCCAGCCTAAGCTCATTTGGCTGTACTTCTCCTATGGGTCACTGAAGTGAAATTCGTTTTACACTACTGTGACCCATTTTCAACAGATAGCAGACTGAAGTCCGCTCTCTACTGACATCACCAATAACCACACTGTAAAAGGAAGATGCTTAACCACTGCACGCTCGGGCTATAGCAGAATGACGGGCAGGTGGTGGTCCAGTTATCCTGACTGATATGACGTCCAGCAGAATAGCATGCTGGCGGGCGGCCGCGAGGCCGCGCAGTGCAGTGATCAGCGGTGCTGTGTTTCACTCTGACACACTGCATCTCCGATCATTCTGACAGGGGCTCTTTACCACGTGATCAACTGTGGCCAATCACAGCTGATCACAGCGTGAACCAGGAAGTTCCGGTAAATGGCTTTCCTTGGTTTGTGCTGACAGGGAGAGCTGTTTGGCGGCTCTCCCTGTCGGGGGGGGGGGGGGGGGGGGTCTGTGCTGATAATCAGCACATTGATTATCAGCACAGTCCCATCAGATATGCCACCAACAATGCCAATCAGTGCCCCATCAAAAACGCCTGTCAGTGCCCACCACAGTGGCAATCGGTGCCCATCAGTAACACCCGTCAATATCTCATCATCAGTGCTGCACATCAATGCCTCCCCATCAGTGAAGGAGAAAACATTTTATAACAGAAACAAAAAAAACTTTTTTTTTTTTTTACATTTCGGTCTTTGTTTAGTAAGAAATAAAAACCCCAGTGGTTATCAAATACCACCAAAAGAAAGCTCTTTGTGGGAAGAAAATGATAAAAATGTAGTTTGTTGCATGACCGCGCAATTGTCATTCAAAGTGTGACAGCATTGAAAGCTGAAAATTGCCCTGGGCAGGAAGGGGGGGGGGGGGGGGAGTGCCCTGTATTGAAGTGGTTAAACTTAACTATTCTCAGAGCACTCGGTCCGTTCACAAGATCAGCTCCCATCGGCCGCTTCAGGGGAGAAGAGAGAGCGCCGACAATGGCTGAAATGCCTGGATGGTGATGTCACCCATAGGCTTACTAAGGGGCATCCGTTGTTGGCTGTTCCTCCTCTCCCCTGAAGTCGATGCTTGGAGTCGATCACGCGACCAGACCTCCCTGAGAATAGGTCAGTATATGCATTTTCCTTCTACAAGGTAGTCAGTACAGGTGTTAGAAGGTGGGTAGGAGCAGTTTTAAGCTTAGTTAGTTCAAGCCTGGAATTCCACACTTTAAGCATTTGAACATAAACAAGAGATCACCGTATTTTTTGTAATATGATCATCTCCTATAATTGTCAGTTCCATCTAGTGGTCATAATGCGGTATTTCTTAAATGCCTCAAATCAAATAAAACACTCCATTATGGCTACTAGTGATCACTCATTGTGCCTGTGCAAATGTTTAAGATTCATATGTTAATTTTATTTTATTTTTTTCTACCTAGACCCCTTAAAGTGTATGTAAACCCGGAAAAAAAAAAAAAAAAAAACTGGTCAGAAAGTCAGATCTGTCCTGTATCTTGTGCCCCTGTCCTGTGTTATCTCAAGAAGGCTCATCAGCCCTCCCAGTTGTTCTTTTGGACAAAACACCTCCCCTTTGTTGTGGAAATGAGACGAGGGGGAGGTTTTGGCAGTTCAGAAAGACAAATAAGCAGGGCTGAGAATATTTCCTCTAATTTCAGAGCAGGAGAGGCACTGTGTTGTCAAGCTCATGACAGGAAAATAGACTGCATTTCTGCCAGGATCAGGTATTCTTCTGTACCTGCAGGGTCTTTAACCACTTCCGGACCGCCGCACGCCGATGTACGTCCAAACTTTGCCGGTGGATATCACTGTTATGGCAGCAGCTAGCTGCCATAACCCCGGTATCCCTGTTTTCGCGCGACGGTCGGCTTTCTGATAAAAGTGGTCCCTGCGGCGGATTCGCCACGAGATCACTTTTATCGGTGGCGGGAGAGGAACCCCCGCCACGATCCGGTGCCCTCCGCCGCTTACCGGAGCCATCGGTAGCGGCGATCGCGTCCGTCTCCCTTCTGTGCCTGGAGACAAGTGAGGCTAAGATGACGCCCACTCGTCTCCATGACACTGCTGGGCGGAAGCGATGTCAAAACGTCACTTCCGCCCATGCCTCTTAAAAGGCATATTTTTTTCAATGTCATTTTTTTAAATTACTTTTTTTTTTTTTCATTTTAGTGTAAATATGAGATCTCAGGTCTTTTTGACCCCAGATCTCATATTTAAGAGGTCCTGTCATGCTTTTTTCTATTACAAGGGATGTTTACATTCCTTGTAATAGGAATAAAAGTGAGACAGTTTTTTTTTTTTTTTTTTTTTAAACAGTGTAAAAATAAATAAAACAATGTAAAAGTAAATATTAAAAATAAATTTTTTTTTGTAAAAACCCCCCATCCCGAGGAGCTCGCGCGCAGAAGCGAACGCATATGCGAGTAGCACCCGCATATGAAAACGGTGGTCAAACCACACATGTGAGTTATCACCGCGACAGGTAGAGCGAGAGCAATAATTCTAGCCCTAGACCTCCTCTGTAACGCAAAACATGCAACCTGTAGAATTTTTTAAACGTCGCCTATGGAGATTTTTGAGGGTAAAAGTTTGACGCCATTCCATGAGCGGCGCAATTTTGAAGCGTGACATGTTGGGTATCAATTTACTTGGCGTAACATTATATTTCACAATATAAAAAAAAAATTGGGCTAACTTTACGGTTGTCTTATTTTTTTATTCAAAAAAGTGATTTTTTTCCAAAAAAAAAGTGTGCTTATAAGACCGCTGCGCAAATACGGTGCAAAAAAAAGTATTGCAATGACCGCCATTTTATTCTCTAGGGTGTTAGAAAAAAAAACATATATAATGTTTGGGGTTCTAAGTAATTTTCTAGCAAAAAAACTGTTTTAAACATGTAAACACCTAAAATCCAAAACGAGGCTGGTCCTTAAGTGGTTAAGGGGATAAGACATTGGGAAATGTGCAGGCATTGCTGAAAAGTTCTTCATAATTTTCATACACAGCTTCAGCTTAAAAGTAACATTAGTTATCAGCACCAATCTCTTGGTTCGCCTTTATTTTTGAACTGCAGGCAATGAAAATGGCAGTATAAAAAATGTTCCTATTATGTATGACCAATTCATACTTTGTTGGTGCCATATTCCAAAACCATTTCTACAGAAGCAAAGACGCTGAAATGGATTCCATTACCTCTTTTCTAAGCTCTCCCTGTTATCATCACTTCTTCCACTGCTCTTCCCTCGTTCCAAGCAGCGTTCAATGCAAGTCTGTAAATGAAGGGAAAAAAAAAAAAATTGTATAAAATGTGATCTGTAAGAAAGAACATAAAGCAACAGCAGCTTTGACCATCATATGTGCATTAACCATTTTTTGCTTTTAGAATACTGAAAAGATCCATTCAGAACGAATTTTGCTCATTGTGAAACATTCTACTCTGGCTGATTGTGCTATATGTACTGTATGAATCCAGGGTAATCTGCTAAGTAAATGCAGCCTTCTGCTAAAGCCAAACTCTGGTCACCAGATTTTTGTTTTTAAATTAGGAAAAAATGAACAGCCAATAAAAAGCTAAAAATAACAAAACCAGCTTTCGCTGCACTATTCAGCTTCAATCCAGAGATTTTTCTGCCACTAAATATCTTCAGTCTGATGGCCAGCACCATTCAAGACACGGGTCCTCCTGGACTCTGCCACAGCCTGTGACAGGACAGTGAAAGAACAAGCAACACAGTGATGAGCTCATCTGTCAGTTTGCTCTCTCCTCCTATGAGCATCCGTCTTGTCAGCGCATGAACTGATAGGCACATTGTACCGATTCTTCCTCTCGTACTCCAGCTCTGCTCTACAGGGACTGCAAGATGCTAATACCAAATTAAATTCAGGTACTTACATGGCTTATTAAGCCATATAGACTACCACGAACACTTCCAAAAACGTATCAATATTTTTTGAAAAATACCTTAAAGTACTTATAAACCAAAAAACTAGGAGTGCGATTCCTTTAGGAGCCTATTTAGTTCATACTCAAGATAATAAAAACATAAAAAAAAAAAATATTGTGGCACATTAAACCCAACACAGGACCGCTTATTGTGATGTATTCAAAATCTCCTAAAGCAGTCCACATCCAGACAGTGTTCATATCATAATCCCACATAAAATGGCCCACCCTTCATCAATATTGACCAGTAATGCGGCAACTATAATGCTGATGCGGCCTGCGATGATCCCCTGCTGAGCAGCCGGATGACAGGTCTGTGTCCGCTACACATATGCAGAGCTCACTGATTCAATCCGGCCAGGTGGAGGGAAATAGATCCCCTTCCATTTGTTTTTGCCAAATGAGATAGGAGGTAGCTGGGTGTTAAAGAGAAGCTCCAGCCCCCCCACACCAAAAAAAAATAAAAAGTCAGCAACTACAAATAGTGTAGCTGCTGACTTTTATTATTAGGACACTTGCCTGTCCAGGGATCCCACGATGTCAGCACCCCTGCCGATTTTTCAGTTTGCTCTTGGGTGCGGTCACTAACATTTGTTGTAAGGGAAACCGGCAGTGAAGCCCTGCGGCTTCACAGCCTGTTCTCTACTGTGCATGCATGAAGCGTGCTGCGCTTTATGAATGACCTGGTGGTGGGGGAAGGAGGAGGGGGGCTGAACTTCCGTGGTACCTCAACGTGGCGAGGTCTCCCAGAATTGGGGACGGGTACTTGTCACAAACTGGTTCCCGCTCCCTCCTGAAAGGTGCCAAATGTGGCGGTTGTGGGGGGCGAGCAAACAAGCAGAGCATCCCCTTTTGAGTGGAGCTCCACTTTATCGGACAAGTGTCCGTTTACAGCCCACTGCCCATAGAGAAGAATGGAGGATCGCGCGGGGCCAAATAAAGTCAGATACCTTCTTTTTTTCTTTGGCACCTACAGCTGCCAAGAGCTGCTCCGTGTACATAGCAACCCCGGATTTGATTAATCAGAGCTGAGAATTGCTGTGTAGTGGTAGTGAGAGTCCCAGCAGCAGGGCAGAACGACTGGATATGCTACACACGTCCTGTGTAATAAGAAGAGGAGTATGGGTGGGTATGATGGATGTGTGTAGCACGTCCAAAGTCTGGAACTAGTTAAAGCATATATCGGTCTCCTCCACATAAACCGTATAAAATGTAATTTTCTCGATTAGGCAGGTGCCTCACTGCAAATATAAAAAAAAAAAAAAAAAAAAAAAGAAAGAAGTGTTCACACTTGAGTATAAACAATAAAAAGTTATATTTAGAGACTCGGTTTGTTAATGAGACTTCTACAATAACAATCTCCAATGTATGTGCCCAGGAGGCATGTTAATCTCTAATTTTCCAATGAGATATATCATTAGTGGAAGTGTTTTGCACTGTTCAAAGATTCATACTGAGCTGTATATTTGGTGCATATTTGTTAGGGACTGATCCTTCAGAGTCATTGTATATAGACAACCAAAAGGGGAAAAAAAAACAAAAAAAAAAACCCACAGGTATAATTCCCTTGTGTATGGCTCGTGCACGTATCACGATTTCCTTGGTGATGCAGCTGCACTCAATTATCCCTGTATGATAGAGCACTGAGGATGGATACATGTCGCCGCTCATAGTATAAAACAATAGGTATCCCACTATAAGCGTCTCTTGTATAATGTGCACTGAGACTCATCAGTCCACATCCAGATGCACTGTAGCAGATTCTGCCAGTAACTGCTATGAGTGTCCCAAATTAGTTAAAAGAACTTATGGGATTATTTATTTTTTTCAGAATCATACTTAGTTGGATGCTGCATCTGTCCCCGCCGGCTCTAAGACTGAGAACTGAGCAATCAAACAGCACGGATCGCTCGGTTCTCAGGGCTCCTTGAGCAGAGAGCTGGTGACTGTCCGTCCCTGCTGTCTGCTCAGCGCCCCCCCTTCCACGTACCTCACTGGAGTGCTGGGCTGTGGAGGGGGCCGGAGTGGCCGGCTCTAATTGGCTCTCGGAGAGGCTGAGCCGGGTGCCGGTCCAGGCACGTGGGCAGATCCTGACAATAGGGTTTCGATCATGGACTGGCTTTGTGATGTCAGTCTGCTGAAAACAGATCACAGGAGTACAGCCAAAGCTCATTTAAGCTACGTATTAATATAGAGCCTCAATGGTCAAAGTACCAACATCAACATCCAATCGGCTTCGCCAAGCCAATACGGCTCCCTCAGGGGTGTCTAAAGTTCTTTGCCATAAAGAAGTGTGTCTGCACTGTGCTGGCAGATCTCATCAGTTGTATACTAGATTTGAACACTGTCTGTCCTAACAAAGTGCCAAGGTTTGGAACCTGGGCTTGCAACTGTAGGTCAATGAGAGGGAGCTCATCCAAAGCTGTCCTAAGGCTTTCTACTTGTATAGACCAGACTTGATGAGACATGCTTGCAGTCAGCCATGGCGCCTTCTCCTGGGAAATACATACAGGTGCATCTCTGAAATTTAGAATATCAAAACAGACTGTGGAAACTTCACACTGGACCTCATGTAACTTGGATTCTGTGCCTCTCCACTCTTCCTCCAGACTTCAGGACCTTGATTTCCAAATTAAATGAAAAATCTTCCACAGTCCGTGATAATTTGGGGAGCCATGTCATCTGCTGGTGTTGGTCCACTGTGCTTTATCAAGTCCAAAGTCAGCACAAGCCCCTACCAAGAAATTCTGGAGCACTTCATGCTTCCCTCTGCTGACCAGCTTCATGGAGATGCGATTTCATTTTCCAGCAGGACTTGGCACCTACTCATACTGCCAAAAATACCAATACCTAGTTTAACCACTTAAGCCCCGGACCATTTGGTTGCCCAAAGATCAGAGCATTTTTTGTGATTCGGCACTGCCTCGATTTAACGGACAATTGCACAGTCGTGCGACGTGACTCCCAAACAAAATTGAAGTCCTTTTTTCCCCACAAATAGAGCTTTCTTTTGGTGGTATTTGATCAACTCTGCAATTTTTATTTTTTGCGCTATAAACAAAAAAAAAAAAAAAATAGCGACAATTTTGAAAAAAATAAATAAAACGCATTCTTTAACTTTTGCTGTAATAAATATCCCCAAAAAAATATATAAAAAAACTTTTTTTTTCCGCCCTCAGTTTAGGCAGATGCATATTCTTCTACACATTTTAGGTAAAAAAAAAAGAAAAAAAAAAGTGTTTATTGATTGGTTTGCGCAAAAGTTATGGCGTCTACAAAATAGGGGATAGTTTTATGCCATTTTTATTATTATTTTTTTTTTTCACTAGTAATGGCGGCGATCAGCGATTTTTATCGTGACTGCGACATTATGGCGGACAGATCGGACACTTTTAGCGCGATTTTGGGACCATTCACATTTAATACAGCGATCAGTGCAATTAAAAATGCATTGATTACTGTGTAAATGTGACTGCCAGTGAAGGGGTTAACCACTAGGTGGCGCTGTAGGTGTTAAGTGTGTCCTAGGGAGTGATTCTAACTGTGGGGGGGAGGGGCTGTGTGTGACACAACACTGATCACCGCTCCCGATTACAGGGAGTGGTGATCAGTGTCCTGTCACTAGGCAGAACGGGGAAATGCTTGTTTACGTAAGCATTTGCCTGTTCTTCCTCTTCGTGAGACGGTCGCGGGTATGCCCGTGGACACAGAGTCCGCGGGGACCTGCGATCACATTAACGGAGGTTGCGGCGTGCGCGCCCGCAAACAGCTTCTTAAAGGGCAACGTACAGGTATGTTAATCTGCCTGTATATGCCCTTCTGCCGAAGTATATCAGCGTGAGCCGGTCGGCAAGCAGTTAATGATCATGGCATCACTGTGCTTGTTAGGCCAGCAAACTCGCCTGACCTAAACCCCATAGGGAATCTGTGGGGTATTGTCAAGAGGAAGATGAGAGACATCAGACCCAACAATGCAGATGAGTTGAAGGCCGCTATCAAAGCAACCTGGGCTTCCATAACACCTTAGCAGTGCCACAGGCTGATCGCCTCCAGGCCACGCCACATTAATTCATGCAAAAAGGAGCCCCGACCAAGTATTGAGTGCATACTATACTGTACATGGACATACTTTTCAGTAAGACATTTCTGTATTAAATAAATTCACATAAGATATGTGGCGTTACTCTATCATCCAGTACCAAACCAACAATTCTGATCAAATCAGTGATCTCCTATACCAAAAAAAATATATAAAAATATATAGGGATAAGCAACGTGCCTAACGGTAACTCCAAAATACTAATTCCTAGCAAAAGAATGTAGAATCTGAACTGATATATGCCCCATGCTGAAGTCCAACAAAAATCATCAGTGCCAAATATATGTAAAATATGTGAGTGAACATCAACTATTAAAGTGCCAAGTAGGATTCCTGATGTGTAAGCCACCACGCATAAAAAAAGAGAGTGACACTATATAAATATATAGCATACGAAACTTGATGTGGCTGGAATAATAGCCACCCAAAATAACTGAGATGCAACCATAGTGGTAGTCTTAGGTTGGATGTTTACAGTTTAGGTTGTGGTCTTTGCGCATTAGTCCTTATACTTTTATTTCTGTATTAAAAATCCCTTTTCTTCATGGTCTTGTGTAATATTCAAATTTTCTGAGATACTGAATATTGGGTTTTCACTAGCTGTAAACCATAATAAAAGTTAAAACAAAGAAATGCTTGAAATATGTCACTGTGTGCAACGCATCTATATAAAAATATACGAGTTTCACTTTTTGCATTGAATTACTGAGAAATTATAATATATATATATATATATATATATATATATATATATATATATATATATATATATATATATATATATATATATATATATATATATATATATACACACACACAATTTGATTTTTTAAGGTATGCCGTGTGAATGGAATAGAAACCTATTTTCTCAAATTTACTGGCAAAAGTGGAAATGCACTTTATTCCTTTAGTATATCAACCCACATTTGCCCACAATGAATATCTGCAGTACCAAAATGTCATGAGGAAACCCAAGATCGTATGTACACAAACCAGAAAACCTGGCTGCCCCTAGTTGCTCTGAAGATTCTCTATGTAATTCTCAGGTAAGACTGTACACCTACCTCATTATCACAATCAAAGAAGAGGACAAATGACACGTCTGCCTTTCCGTTCATGGTTCTGTCCCAGCCCATCAGGTTATCCTCGTTCCTGGGGAAACCGTCAATGAGGAACTTGTTCTTGTGAGCATTGGCTGCCATGGTTTGTTCCATTGCCTAGAAGGCAAACCAGAAGACTGTCTAAGTATTTATCATTCTGTATAACCAAGACACATTTAGGAGAAAAAAAAAAATCTTCTATCATCTAAAAGCAAGCATTTCTGAATGTTTGCATATCAGTTACATCATTTGGTTTTGAACAAGTAAAACAGAAGCAAACAAATTGTAAATCAGTCAGTGCTCCCCATTATCCCTTCACCTTGAGGTAGACTCAGCAGGTTTCCACTCCAGTTTCTTCTACTAGTTGACCACATTGTCAGTGAATGGCCGTTGTATTATCACTTTCAGTCTGGTGATCATTTTATTTTTAGGTTGCTTTCACACTGCTCGTTTCAAAAAAAGCGGTAAATAAATAAAAAGAGCAAGCACATACGCATTTGTGCCGTGTTTTACCGCGGTTTTGTTGCGTTTCCGGTGCATTTTGCACCTGTGAATAAAGGGCATGTGACTTCAAAACTGCATCAATTTTAATGTGTTTTCATTTATTTCAATGGGGAGATGCATTTTTTTCTTTACCGCACCAAAAATACAGCATGCAGGACTTTTAAAAATGCAACTGACCAGTGTGAAGAACTATATAGACTTTAATGGTCATGTGTTTTTTTCTGAAAACTGATCAGTGTGAAAGCAGCCTCATCTGAAACAGCCACGCTATGGGTTTGTAAGCATCAAAAGTCATCTTTAGCCTTGTTTTGTATAGGATATGTATTAATATGACTGAGTGGCACTGGTGGACAAACATCAAAGGGTGTGGAAGTAATGCTGTGCTAAAGTTGTCATTTGTATTATTTCATGCCAGTTACCTTTACTCTGATGATAATAATAATAAAAGAGGCAGGACCCCCACAGTATTTGTTTTTTTTCTGGACTCATTTGCTGTGCTTTTCACATTTTTAAGTAAGTTAGTTCTTCAACGTGTTTTGTTTCCAAGGTTCTCCACCACCCATAAAAAGGACAAGGATAACACATATAAGTATGTATATAGAGACTCTGAAAAATGAAACTGGTTGTGGGTTTGATTAATATATAGGAATGCAATTAAAGATTTGACTTTACAATAAAAATGCGACATGTTGAAAGGATACTTTCCACACCGACATATTGCTTTAGACTGAGCTGCTCTCAGAGAGGCACACAGACAGATTGTGCTACATACTCCAGATAGGCATATCAGAGCTCTCGATTGGGGTGAGGCGAGGGAAGAGTATTGATAAATTTGTGACTACGAAACTGCAGAAATGAGGGTAGGTACGTATCATCTTAGCAGGTTTAATTATTTAAAAAAACAAAAGAAAAAAAAAAAAAAAACACAAAGTTGTGAAATATATACTCGTTTGCTGCATTAAATTAGCAGTTACGGTTTTAAAGTGGTTCAAAAGCCTAAATGCCTTCTATCTTTAAGGGGTGTTCCAGGCGTTTTTTTTTTTTTAAAGTCAGCAGCTACAAACACTGTAGCTGCTGACTTTTAATAACGACACTTACCTGTCCAGCGAGCATGCAAAGTCGGCCCCCCAAGGCCGATCCATCCACTGGATCGGCTACCGGTGCCGCCATCCTAAGGGAAACTGGCAGTGGAGCCTTGCGGATTCACTGCCCGTTTCCTACTGCGCATGCACGAGCTGCGCATCGCTTTGTGAATGGCCCCGTTGTTTTCCTGGGACACACACATGTCCCAGAAGACAACGGGGCTGCTCGCCAGGGAGGAGGAATTGAAGAAACAGCGCCGCAGAATAGGAAGAGGCAGATTAGGAAGACTGCCTAGCAACAGGGGTTTCTGGTGAGTAATACATTTTTTTTTTTTTAATATTTTTTTAACCACTTGACGACCGCCTCACGCCGATGTACGTCGGCAAAGTGGCACGGACAGGCAAAATCACGTACATGGTAGGTGATTTGCCTTCCGCGGGTGGGGGGTCCGATCGGACCCCCCCCCCGGTGCCCGAGGCGGTCGTCGTTTGTCCAGCGGCAATCGGTGGTGAGGGGGAGACCATCAGTTCGTGGCCCCCCCCCTCGCGATCCCCGCCGGCCAATCGAATCATTCCTTTGCTGCTGTATGCTAAACAGCAGCAAAGGAAATGATGTCATCTCTCCTCGGCTCGGTAATTTCCGTTCCGGCCCGAGGAGAGAAGACATCAATGTGAGTGCACCAACACACACACACACACACACACACACACACAGTAGAACATGCCAGGCACACAAAACACCCCGATCCCCCCCCGGATCGCCCCCCGATCCCCCCCCCCAATCACCCCCCCCCCCCTGTCACAAACTGACACCAGCAGTTTTTTTTTTTTTTTTTGTTTTTTTTTTTCTGATTACTGCATAGTGTCAGTTTGTGACAGTTAGTGTTGGGACAGTTACTGTTACCCCCCTTTAGGTCTAGGGTACCCCCCTAACCCCCCTAATAAAGTTTTAACCCCTTGATCACCCCCTGTCACCAGTGTCACTAAGCGATCATTTTTCTGATCGCTGTATTAGTGTCGCTGGTGACGCTAGTTAGGGACATAAATATTTAGGTTCGCCGTCAGCGTTTTATAGCGTCAGGGACCCCCATATACTACCGAATAAATGTTTTAACCCCTTGATTGCCCCCTAGTTAACCCTTTCACCACTGATCACCGTATAACCGTTACGGTTGACGCTGGTTAGTTTGTTTATTTTTTATAGTGTCAGGGCACCCGCCGTTTATTACCGAATAAAGGCTTAGCCCCCTGATCGCCCGGCGGTGATATGCGTCGCCCCAGGCAGCGTCAGATTAGCGCCAGTACCGCTAACACCCACGCACGCAGCATACGCCTCCCTTAGTGGTATAGTATCTGAACGGATCAATATCTGATCCGATCTATACTAGTGTCCCCAGCAGTTTAGGGTTCCCAAAAACGCAGTGTTAGCGGAATCAGCCCAGATACCTGCTAGCACCTGCGTTTTGCCCCTCCGCCCGGCCCAGCCCACCCAAGTGCAGTATCGATCGATCACTGACACTTACAAAACACTAAATGCATAACTGCAGCGTTCGCAGAGTCAGGCCTGATCCCTGCGATCGCTAACAGTTTTTTTGGTAGTATTTTGGTGAACTGGCAAGCACCAGCCCCAGGCAGCGTCAGGTTAGCGCCAGTACCGCTAACACCCACGCACGCAGCATACACCTCCCTTAGTGGTATAGTATCTGATCTGATCAATATCTGATCCGATCAGATCTATACTAGCATCCCCAGCAGTTTAGGGTTCTCACAAACGCAGTGTTAGCGGGATCAGCCCAGATACCTGCTAGCACCTGCGTTTTGCCCCTCCGCCCGGCCCAGCCCAGCCCACCCAAGTGCAGTATCGATCGATCACTGTCACTTACAAAAGACTAAAACGCATAACTGCAGCGTTCGCAGAGTCAGGCCTGATCCCTGCGATCGCCAACAGATTTTTTGGTAGCGTTTTGGTGAACTGGCAAGCGCCAGCGGCCTAGTACACCCCGGTCGTAGTCAAACCAGCACTGCAGTAACACTTGGTGACGTGGAGAGTCCCATAAGTGCAGTTCAAGCTGGTGAGGTGGCAAGCACAAGTAGTGTCCCGCTGCCACCAAAAAGACAAACACAGGCCCGTCGTGCCCATAGTGCCCTTCCTACTGCATTCGCCAATCCTAATTGGGAACCCACCGCTTCTGCAGCGCCCGTACTTCCACCAAATGCAGTCGGCTGCATGAGAGGCATTTTCTTTATGTCCTCCCGAGTACCCCTACCCAGCGAACGCCCCCAAAAAAGATATTGTGTCTGCAGCTAGCGCGGATATAGGCGTGACACCCGCTATTATTGTCCCTCCTGTCCTGACAATCCTGGTCTTTGCATTGGTGAATGTTTTGAACGCTACCATGCACTAGTTGAGTATTAGCGTAGGGTACAGCATTGCACAGACTAGGCACACTTTCACAGGGTCTCCCAAGATGCCATCGCATTTTGAGAGACCCGAACCTGGAACCGGTTACAGTTATAAAAGTTAGTTACAAAAAAAGTGTAAAAAAAAAAATATATAAAAGAAAAAAAAAATAGTTGTCGTTTTATTGTTCTCTCTCTCTCTATTCTCTCTATTGTTCTGCTCTTTTTTACTGTATTCTATTCTGCAATGTTTTATTGTTATTATGTTTTATCATGTTTGCTTTTCAGGTATGCAATTTTTTATACTTTACCATTTACTGTGCTTTATTGTTAACCATTTTTTTGTCTTCAGGTACGCCATTCACAACTTTGAGTGGTTATACCAGAATGATGCCTGCAGGTTTAGGTATCATCTTGGTATCATTCTTTTCAGCCAGCAGTCGGCTTTCATGTAAAAGCAATCCTAGCGGCTAATTAGCCTCTAGACTGCTTTTACAAGCCGTGGGAGGGAATGCCCCCCCCCCCCCACCGTCTTCCGTGTTTTTCTCTGGCTCTCCTGTCTCAGCAGGGAACCTGAAAATGCAGCCGGTGATTCAGCCAGCTGACCATAGAGCTGATCAGAGACCAGAGTGGCTCCAAACATCTCTATGGCCTAAGAAACCGGAAGCTACGAGCATTTTATGACTTAGATTTCGCTGGATGTAAATAGCGCCATTGGGAAATTGGGGAAGCATTTTATCACACCGATCTTGGTGTGGTCAGATGCTTTGAGGGCAGAGGAGAGATCTAGGGTCTAATAGACCCCAATTTTTTCAAAAAAAGAGTACCTGTCACTACCTATTGCTATCATAGGGGATATTTACATTCCCCGAGATAACAATAAAAATGATAGGAACAGTTTAAAAATAAGATAAAAAAGCAAAAAAATAATAAAGAAAAAAAAAAAAAAAAAAAAAAAAAAAAAAAAGCACCCCTGTCGCCCCCTGCTCTCGCGCTAAGGCGAACGCAAGCGGCGGTCTGTCGTCAAACGTAAACAGCAATTGCACCATGCATGTGAGGTATCACCGCGAAGGTTAGATCGAGGGCAGTAATTTTTGCAGTAGACCTCCTCTGTAAATCTAAAGTGGTAACCTGTAAAGGCTTTTAAAGGCTTTTAAAAATGTATTTATTTTGTTGCCACTGCACGTTTGTGCGCAATTGTAAAGCATGTCATGTTTGGTATCCATGTACTCGGCCTAAGATCATCTTTTTTATTTCATCAAACATTTGGGCAATATAGTGTGTTTTAGTGCATTAAAATTTAAAAAAGTGTGTTTTTTCCCCAAAAAATGCGTTTGAAAAATCGCTGCGCAAATACTGTGTGAAAAAAAAAAAAAAATGAAACACCCACCATTTTAATCTGTAGGGCATTTGCTTTAAAAAAATATATAATGTTTGGGGGTTCAAAGTAATTTTCTTGCAAAAAAACAAAACTTTTTCATGTAAACAATAAGTGTCAGAAAGGGCTTTGTCTTCAAGTGGTTAGAAGAGTGGGTGATGTGTGACATAAGCTTCTAAATGTTGTGCATAAAATGCCAGGACAGTTCAAAACCCCCCCAAATGACCCCATTTTGGAAAGTAGACACCCCAAGCTATTTGCTGAGAGGCATGTCGAGTCCATGGAATATTTTATATTGCGACACAAGTTGCGGGAAAGAGACAATTTTTTTTTTTTTTTGCACAAAATTGTCACTAAATGATATATTGCTCAAACATGCCATGGGAATATGTGAAATTACACCCCAAAATACATTCTGCTGCTTCTCCTGAGTACGGGGATACCACATGTGAGACTTTTTGGGAGCCCAGCCGCGTACGGAACCCCGAAAACCAAGCACCGCCTTCAGGCTTTCTAAGGGCGTGAATTTTTGATTTCTCTCTTGACTGCTTATCACAGTTTCGGAGACCATGGAATGCCCAGGTGGCACAAACCCCCCCCAAATGACCCCATTTTGGAAAGTAGACACCCCAAGCTATTTGATGAGAGGTATAGTGAGTATTTTGCAGACCTCACTTTTTGTCACAAAGTTTTGAAAATTGAAAAAAGAAAAAAAAAGTTTTTTCTTGTCTTTCTTCATTTTCAAAAACAAATGAGAGCTGCAAAATACTCACCATGCCTCTCAGCAAATAGCTTGGGGTGTCTACTTTCCAAAATGGGGTCATTTGGGGGGGTTTTGTGCCACCTGGGCATTCCATGGCCTCCGAAACTGTGATAGGCAGTGAAGAGTGAAATCAAAAACTTTCACCCTTAGAAATCCTGAAGGCGGTGATTGGTTTTCGGGGTCCCGTACACGGCTAGGCTCCCAAAAAGTCCCACACATGTGGTATCCCCGTACTCAGGAGAAGTAGCTAAATGTATTTTGGGGTGCAATTCCACATATGCCCATGGCCTGTGTGAGCAATATATCATTTAGTGACAACTTTGTGCAAAAAAAAAAAAAAAAAAGTGTCACTTTCCCGCAACTTGTGTCAAAATATAAAATATTCCATGGACTCAATATGCCTCTCTGGAAATAGCTTGGGGTGTCTACTTTCCAAAATGGGGTCATTTGGGGGGGTTTTGTGCCACCTGGGCATTCCATGGCCTCCGAAACTGTGATAGGCAGTAAAGAGTGAAATCATAAATTTACGCCCTTAGAAATCCTGAAGGCGGTGATTGGATTTCGGGGCCCCGTACGCGGCTAGGCTCCCAAAAAGTCCCACACATGTGGTATCCCCATATTCAGGAGAAGCAGCAGAATGTATTTTGGGGTGCAATTCCACATAGGCCCATGGCCTGTGTGAGCAATATATCATTTAGTGACAACTTTTTGTAAATATTTTTTTTTTTTTTTTTTTTGTCATTATTCAATCACTTGGGACAAAAAAAATAAATATTCAATGGGTTCAACATGCCTCTCAGCAATTTCCTTGGGGTGTCTACTTTCCAAAATGGGGTCATTTGGGGGGGGTTTGTACTGCCCTGCCATTTTAGCACCTCAAGAAATGACATAGGCAGTCATAAACTAAAAGCTGTGTAAATTACAGAAAATGTACCCTAGTTTGTAGATGCTATAACTTTTGCGCAAACCAATAAATATACGCTTATTGACATTTTTTTTACCAAAAACATGTGGCCGAATACATTTTGGCCTAAATGTATGACTAAAATTGAGTTTATTGGATTTTTTTTATAACAAAAAGTAGAAAATATCATTTTTTTTCAAAATTTTCGGTCTTTTTCCATTTATAGCGCAAAAAGTAAAAACCGCAGAGGTGATCAAATACCATCAAAAGAAAGCTCTATTTGTGGGAAGAAAAGGACGCAAATTTCGTTTGGGTACAGCATTGCATGACCGCGCAATTAGCAGTTAAAGCGACGCAGTGCCAAATTGGAAAAAGACCTCTGGTCCTTAGGCAGCATAATGGTCCGGGGCTCAAGTGGTTAAGAATGTTAATGTATTTTTTTTTTTTTTTGGGTGGCCCTCCACTTTAATGCATTCTCTGCATTAAGGTGAAAAAAAAAACTCACCACTAGGCTCCTGCGGCTGTCAGTCAAACTCCTGTAAGGAGGGGAAGGGGGCATGGCTTACCAGCACTGTGTCTGTCTATGGATGCACACAGCCCGGTTTGGAAGCAAGAGTGCAACCTTAGGCTCGATTCACACCTATGCATTTTTAGTGCTTTTTGCATTTTGCACTACAGAATGTATTCCATAGGAAACCATGTTGAATGGACTGTAGTGCAAATCTGCAAAATGCAAAAAGCACTAAAAATGCATAGGTGAGAATCAGGCCTCAGACCCAGGCTGAGGATGCACCCGGGAGGAGGAGGATTGGACATCACTGGCAGGGGAATACCAAAGAGGTGGTAAGAGATCACTCTGAAATATCGTTGCACAAAGTGGTGTTTGTACATGTGCAGGAAAGGTGCCACCAGAGAAGTGGCCTGGGAGACAAGAGGGTGACAACCTGATAAGGTTTGGGAACCACTGGTCTATTTCTGTCATTGTGTACGTCAAACCAAACTTACAATTTTTATTTTTTGGCTAGCATGGGTAAGGGCTCAAACATCTGTTGGGTTTTTTACTGCTATCTGGGGCTCAGAGAGAAATCTCTTCTCTTCCTTTCCTGCTGACAAACATTTTACCAGACAGGAAGGAAGGAAGGAAGGAAGGAAGGAAGGAAGGAAGGAAGGAAGGAAGGAAGGGAGGAGAAACCCCCTCCACACACACACCCGGTAAAATAAGTATTGAACAAGTCACCATTTTTCTAGGTAAATATATTTCTAAAGGTGCTATTGACATGAAATTTTCACAACGGCAACAACTCATGCAATCCATACATTCAAAGAAATCCAAAAAAATAAAGTTCAGAAATAAAGTTATGTGTAATAAAATGGAATGGCACGCTAACTGAAATTTACTTAATACTTGGTACAAAATCCTTTGTTGGTAATGACCGCTTAATGACGCCTCCTATATGGAGAAACTAGTTGCATGCATTGCTCAGGTGTGATTTTGGCCCATTCTTCCACACAAACGGTCTTCTAATCTTAACGGCTCTGTGGGCCTCTTCTATGAACTCTGATCTTTAGTTCTTTCCATAAATTTTCTATTGGATTTAAGTCAGGTGATTGGCTGGGCCATTTTAGCAGATTTGTTTTCTCTTTCTTTGAAACCAATTAAAAGTTTCCTTGGCTTTGCGTTTGGGAACATTGTCTTGCTGAAATGTCCACCCTTGCTTCATCTTCAACATCCTGGTACATCTTTGTATATTTTTCCATTCATCTTCAAGCAAAAAGCAAAAGAATTGTCAAAGGATCTGTGGGAAAATGTAGCTGAACTGTATAAAACAGGAAAGGGATATAAAAAGATATCAAAGGAATAGAGAATGCCAATCAGCAGTGTTCAAACTCTCTATGAGGGGTTCTGTTGAAACCAAACCATGGTCAGGTAGACCAACTAAAATTTCAGCCACAACTGCCAGGAAAATTGTTCAGGATGCAAAGAAAAACCCACAAAACTTCAGGTGAAATATAGGACTCTCTGAAAACATGTGGTGTGGCTATTTCAAGATGCACAATAAGGAGGCACTTGAAGAAAGATGGGCTGCATGGTCGAGTCGCCAGAAGAAACCCGTTACTACACAAATGCCACAAAGTATCCCACTTACAATGCGCCAAACAGCACAGAGACAAGCCTCAAACCTTCTGGCACAAAGTCACTTGGAGCGATGAAACCAAAATTTAGCTTTTTGGCCACAACCATAAACACTACATTTGGAGGATCAACAAGACCTATGATGAAAGGTACTGAGGTGGGTCGCTGATGTTTTGGGGATGTGTGAGCTACAAAAGGCACAGGCAATTTGGTCAAAATTGTTGGCAAGATGAATGCAGTACGTTATCAAATACTATTTGCATTCATCAGCCAGGAAGCTGCGCATGGGACGTACTTGGACATACCAACATGACATTGATCCAAAACACAAGGCCAAGTCGACCTGTCATTGAATACAGCAGAATAAAGTGAAGGTTCTGGAGTGGCCACCTCAGTCTCCTGACCTCAATATCATTGAGCCACTCTGGGGAGATCTCAAACGTGCAGTTCATGCAAAACAGCCCAAGAATTTACAGGAACTGGAGGCTTTTTGATGGGCAGCTTTACCATCTGAGAAGAAAAAGAGCCTCATCCACAAATACCACAAAAGACTTCAAGCCGTCATTGATGTTAAAGGGGGCAATACACGGTATGAAGAACTGGGGTATGTAAACTTTTAAATGGGGTAATTCGGGTAGTTTCTGTTGCCATTATGCTTTAAAAAGAGTAAACACAGTTAATTGATAATAAATGGCTTCAGCCAAACACTAACCATGAGTGAAAGAAACGTTTTTGTGTTATTCATATTCTCTAAAAAAAGGCCAAGAAATCATAAATTCTGCCAGGGTATGTAAACTTATAAGCACAACTGTAGATAAAATTTTTGGCTCGACATACACTTATTCCTGTGCATGAACTGCTGTGACACAAATCAAAGACTATGGTTATTTGTATACTGTGCTAGCCAGGAGAATATGACAGAAAATATGAGGCAGTACAATACAGTAATAGGTTATGGAAGGTTTTACTGAAAGGCTGAATGTAGGAAAAGCATGCTCAGCTGCTATAAAAAGCACTGTGGAAACAGGATGTAAATGAGCTGGGAATGGTCTGCAATAAGCCTTTTATCTCAGCTTATGGTGGATGCAGGCATGAGCAAACCAGACTTCTCGAACAACAAAAAATGCAATTCCCAGCATACCTTGATGGAACCAGAAATATACACAGCTGAAGCTATAAAGCAAATCTCAGCCTTTGGCCTCATTCACACAGCACATCAGTTTCCTACCCAGGATATTGCTGGAAGATGCTGCCTATAAATGCTCTGTCCACAGTATGCATGTAAGGTTTGAGCAGTGCTCACATGCATATAGCCTAACCGTGTAAATGGCCTCTACTGGCCACCACCACTGCTAATTCTAGCACACAGGGGGATTCTGCCGCCTGCATCCCATCACCAGTGCGAATAAAATTACCCAGGCAGTAAGTTACCCATCAGGTCTGCTCTAACAGCCAGTGAGAGGAGTTGCTGTTGCCTGTGAATACTGAAATTTGACTGGATGTGTTTGCATGTACAGACTTCTATACAGATGTGTACAAAAATATATGCTATAGACATCTAAATGCTGCATTTTGACCCCCATGTTAAAGTGGAGTTCCACTCAAATTTTTAACTTAATCTTACCCTCTTCAGTTAATTGCATAGATGTTCAAATGCCACACGAAAAATTTATCGCTGTAATTACCTTAATATTGTACTTTAATGTGGCACTTCCTGTCTCTCCTCCCATGGGAGTAGGCGTGTTTATTGCCTTTCCCCGGCGCCGCACTGTCTCCTGGGAGCTTAGTGTCAGGCTTCCCAAGATTCAGTGCGGGAACAATGATCATGCTTGTGAACAAGCTGTGAATGAACAGCATTCACCACATCAAGGAAATCAATGCTTGTGGGCTTCACATGCCCACAAGCAAAATGGAAACAGCCAGCATCACATTTTTTAAGTTATTCTTCAGTACGAAAAGAGACAGAGGCGGAAATATTACACCCAAACTGTGAGTATTATTTTGGGATTAGCAAAGTGTTTCAATGTCCCAAAAAAAAAAAAAAAAAAAAAAAAAAAAAGATTGGTCGCAGGACTCCCGCTTTAAGGAGTTTTGTAAACAGTCCTTTCCTTGCACTGCTCTACTACAACAACAAAAAAAAACCCCAGGGCGTATTCACACCTAAACTATTTCATTTAGGCCTTCAATGGATTACCACAGAGAAAAGATATGACTTATTTTTTGCAAGGCAGCGCACAACGCAGTGTATGAGCGCTGTTGCACGGTGTTGCGCTCTACCATACAGTGCATTGGAGTGCAATTCACAATGAATGATACCACAACACACCGTACTGAGAATTGGTGCTTTGAAAATCTTGCTATAGGGCACAAGAATAGCAAGCACTTGTGATGCTCACAAATGCTAGATTTACTGGGGAATTTATCACAGATATCCTGTTTGAAAATAAAAAGCCCCCATTCTCCCTTCATCCCTCTCCCATTCAAAATTTATAAAATGTACCCCTTATTCACATCTTAAAATCATGCTGACCGCAGACAGTCTTCCATACTGCAGAGCACAGCGACATATCAGGACCCATCTCTGCAGTATTCCACTGATAACCATCCAATGTTGTGATACATTGTGGGGCTCACAGAAGTGGGTTGAGGAGGACTTGATGGCAGAGTGGTGAGTCTGCAGGGAACATCACTGAAGACAAGGCGAGTATGGCAGATTTTTAATT
The DNA here is from genome assembly GCA_037952835.1 of Lithobates septentrionalis. Lineage (NCBI taxonomy): Eukaryota > Metazoa > Chordata > Amphibia > Anura > Ranidae > Lithobates > Lithobates septentrionalis. Next base: position 239,093 of record JBBDGP010002938.1, on the reverse strand, counting down.
TTATAACATGCTTGGCAATTTATATTCCTTTTATAAAGCAGAAGTTCCTATTTAAATCAAAACAGCAGGAAAACAATTAAAAGAAGTATGGGATATTTTTTATCCCATAATCATCCTTACCTAGGTGGATGCAGCTTTGCTCCGATACTGCATCTGTCCCCCGCTGCCTCTTTACCGAGAACCGAGCCGCCGAACACCGCCGATGGCTCGGTTCTCTCACCTCTCTGAGCGGAGAGCTGCTGCCTGTCAATCGGGAGCTCTCCTGCTCTGCTCCTCCACACTCATTGGAACGCTGAGCTGTGGAGGGGCGGAGAGCGGTTGTCTCAGCCATGACGGCCATCATGCCAGGCACCTTGTGGATCCAGAGTCAGGATGACGCAGTGCCTGGACTGATTCCAGCGACATCAGCAGAGAGCGGACTTCAGACCCCTCTCTGCTGAAAACGGGTCACAGGAGTCCAAAACGAACTGCACTCCTGTGACCCCCATAGGAGAAGCCCAGCTGAATGAGCTCAGGCTGGACTTCTCCTTTAACCCTTCTGTCGGTAATCCCAAGCGTGGCTGGGGGTTAAATTTCAGTACAATTGCATTGCAGAATCCTGGTACAGCGTACTTACCTTGTCAGCAGGATCCTGCGATGTCCCCCCACTGTGTCCTTCTCTGGATCATCCGCCGATGCTCTGTGTGCCGGGCTCCGCTCCCTGCGAGCGTCGAAAAGCATGTGCACGGGGGCAGAGCCCGGCAGGAATTTCAAACAGTACAATATATATAACACATACAATAATGTAATCTTACAGATTAGTGTACTGTATCAAATCATTTGACCTCCCTTTTGTCCCTAGTGCTTTGTCCAGTGCCCTGCATGAAGAGATATAGAGATATAGAGATATATAGATAGATATATAGATATATAGATAGATATATAGATAGATATATAGATAGATATATAGATAGATATATATACACATATACACACATACATATATACACACACACAGTTCTTTCTGCCTGGACACTTGAGATTGTCCATGGCAACCAAAGTGTCCCTTTACATCAAAAGTGGTTTTAGACCAGCTAGAAAACAGCGATAGTAAATTAGAACACTTGCAGAATTGAGCAATAGTGATTTGTGGGGAAATTCATTTTATGTATATTATTTTTTATAATTATTTATAATTTATGACTGTTTCAAACTTTATCATACCCGTGATGTGTACTAGACTCTTGTTTGGACAGATTTAAGTGTGTGTGTTATTACTAAGAATTACGGGCCTACAATATAAAACTCCAAATTTCTGTGAAAAACAATGTACTGCTTTGAGATATAAGAATCTGATATCATACCACTAAGGAAACTACAGCTCCATTCACACTTGTACGATTCCAAAGTTGCCCAACTTTGACGCAACTTTGGATGAGTGCAACTTGGATGTGACTTCTTTTCCCTCTGCAAAGCCGTACCTACTGTTGCAAGTAAAACATTCAGGTCCAACTTTCATGTAACTTGAGAGCCATAGACTTCAATGTTAACACTCAAAAGTTGCATTAAGGTTGTACCTGAATGTTTTACATGCAACTTTTAAGGGTTAAGCCTAGCACACATGGGCTGAATGTCGGGCAGGATTGGCTGGTTCAATAGAAACTGGCCAACATTCGGCCCATGTGTATGGGGTCATGACTGAAAAAGGACTCCTGACTGGCTACCAGTCAGTGCTGCCAGAGTGTTCTGGCGGGGTTGGGGAGCCCATTCCCCTGTCAGAACACAATAGCACAGCAGGGAAGATTCCTGTAGTAACATCAGATTGTTAGTACAGTGTCTCCAACCTGAGCTGACAGATTTTTTTTCTTTCAACCTGCTGGGCTGAAAAAAAAAAAAAAAATAGTAGTATGTACAATGCTTTAACATTGAAGATTATGGCCCTCAAGCTGCATGAAAGTTAGACCAAAGTAGTGAAGGACTTTAAGTCACATATATATGAGTGGTTATCATACATACATACATACATGGGGTATGACTTTTCATGTGACTTTGATGTTCAAAGTCGTATGACAAGTCACACAAATGTGAATGGGGTTTAAACGAACACTTGAATTATCTGCTAGATTACAGTTTTACCTTCCAGATCATTTATAATTCTGCACAGGAAATTCTGTCATTTACACATATTCTCAGTAACTTCGCCTCTTATATCACTTCACCACCTCCAGCCTCCTCATTGGACAATCAATTATCATGAACTTAAAAAAAAAAAAAAAAAAAAAAAAAAAATTTACCAATTACTGTAAAACAGTTTAAGCCCCTGGTTCACACTACTGCGGAATTGAAATTGTGCGAGTTCAGGTGAACTCGCACAATTTCATACCCGCATGTCAGTCCGACTTCGGGGGCCATTTCAGAGACATCTGTGTGGGTTCATGAACAGATGCCTATTGAAATCGCACCCAAAGTTGCCAAAAGTAGTACAGAAACTACTTTTGGGAATCGGAGGGGCATCGCACGGTGCCATTGCCAGCAATAGCTGCCGATTTGGCATGCAAATAATGTAGTGGGGCTAGAGTTAAATGCTCTATTTTGCCTAGGGTACAAAAATAATAGGACTTTTATTTACCTTATCCCTTGCTCCCACATGCTTCTCCATTAATGCGATTGGTCCCCAGAAGCCACTTCCCCCAAAGCTCTCTGGCCAGCAGTCGCAGCTCTGACATCATCCACTACAAACAGTGCTGCACTGCGAGGATGCCGAGGGCCATAAACAACCCAGAGCGCCTGAGAGTCGGCTGCTAGGAGAGCAAGGGCTAATGTAAGTAAAAAGTAGTTTTTACTGGTACCCTAGAAAAAAAAAATGAGCGTTTAATGCTTGCAGTAAGAGTGCTCCACGTCAAGAGAATTTCTTTTCTCCTGGAGTTCAGCTTTGATTTTTCCTGCGAGTTTAGCCATTTTCCTTAAATTCCACTTTCACATCTTTCTTTTACATCAGACCTTGCTATTAAATACTAGTCCTGTACACTTGGCATTAGACCTGGATTAAGTTGCAGAGCATTCTCCTTACCCTTTTTAGGAGGCTGATTGTAATCTCAACTGGAACAATTTTCCCATCTCTTATGTAGGACTCAATAAGCTCTCCATATTCAGAACCGGGTCTCTTCCTCTCATCCCGAAGCAGATCCCCAGCTGACAGGTGGGTATAACCATATTTCTGGAGGAGGAAAAAAAAAAAAAAGACACAAAAAGGGAAGTAAATATCAAATTAGTGTATATAAAACGTAAAGCACAGTAACAATTTTAAATTTTAAAAGGAGATCTAAAGTCATTGTAAAGTCTTTGCTTGTATGCTACCCTATTACCCCTCCATATGCTAGGCAAGTGCTAAAGGGGTTGTAAACCCTTGTTTAAAAAAATAAAAAATAAAATACATGCCTATACTTTTGTTTTGCACAGAGCAGCCCCCATTGGCAGTCTAGGCTACTCCTCCTCATCGTTTGCCCCCACGGAAAGCTGCTTTCCCTGGGGGAACTGGTGCATGCTTGTTTCCGAGTCCTGCTGCTGCGTTGACACAGACAGTGTCCAGCTATACTGTATATATGCACTGCACTTCCCCCATGTGGATGGGGCTTTTTAATTCTTCATTGTCTCATGAATTAGGATGTACAATGAGAGAACACTGGGCAGGAACCTATGATTAGCTCCCCCCATCCTGTATACACCCACTGACTACACAGGAACAGTGTCCCTCCCAGGAAGTGATGTCACTAGCTTTCAGTAACAACACCCACTGGCTGATTTTAAAGCAGGAGTCCGGCGACCAATCTTTTTTTTTAGCACATTGAGACACTTTGCTAACCCCAAAATAATACTCACAGTTTGGGTGTAATATTTCCGCCTCTTTCTGTTTTCGTACTGAAGAATAACTTAAAAAATGTGATGCTGGCTGTTTCCATCTTGCTTGTGGGCATGTGAAGCCCACAAGCATTGATTTCCTGGGAGAGGTGAATGCTGTTCATTCACAGCTTGTTCACACGCATGATCATTGTTTCCCCGCACTGAATCTTGGGAAGTCTGACACTAAGCTCCCAGGAGACAGTGCGGCGCCGGGGAAAGGCAATAAACACGCCTACTCCCATGGGAGGAGAGAGAGGAAGTGCCACAATAAAGTACAATATAAAAGGTAATTACAGCGATGAAAAAAATTTTCGTGCGGCATTTGAACATCTATGCAATTAACTGAAGGGGGTAAGATTAAGTTAAAAATTTTAGTGGAACTCCGCTTTAAGCTCGGAAGGAAGTAGATTTGAAGTCATGTTACGGCACTGGATTCTGCAAAATAAAAAAGGTAGAAAAACTGGGATTTTTTTCATTTTGAGACATAAGGCTGAACTTAATTCACATTAATGATTGCAGGGGAGAATTTAAGTGTTAGGGTGGACTTCCACTTTAAAGCCACTTTGAATACAAGATTTTTTATTTTTGCCAATAGATGCAATTTAACTATCACTGATGGATTTACAAAGATCACAGTGCATGCCGTGGAGGAGTCAAATTATCTACACAGTGACAATCCAGCCCACTATTTATAAAATGTGGGGATCCCGGTGGAGTTCAGCAGAGAATGAATAGCAAAACCTGCTCTCTGTAATAAATCATCTCCCAAGTCTTCTGATGTCAATGACTGACTTACTGGAAATGATGGGGAATAAAATGGAAACACAAAAAGGGTTGATTTACTAGAGCTGGAGAGAACAAAATCTGGTGCAGCTGTGCATGGTAGCCAATCAGCTTCTAACTTCAGCTTTAGGCCTCCTTTCACACGATCGGCTCGCTCGGGTCCGCCTGTCCGTTTTTCAGGCAGATCCGAGCGGGCCACCCATTGACTTGTATGGGCAGGCGGATGTCAGTGAAGATATGTCCGCTGACACCCGCCTGCCATCCGATAAGATCCCCTCAAAACAGATGCATGGTGATACATTCGCCATCCGTCCAGTGGAATGAATGAAAATGGACAGGCGGATCCTTTTTCATCTGATCTCCCATAGAGGAGAGAGGGGCTCTGACAGGTCCGTTCCTGCGCAGTGAGCAGAGACAGACCTGTCATCCACCGGCTCAGCGGGGATCAAAGGAGCGATCCCCCCCTGAGTGCACTGAGCGGATCTGCCCCGTGTGAAAAGGGGCCTTAATTAAATTATGATTAATTTATTTGACAATAAACCTGGAAGCTGATTGGTTTCTATGCAGAGCTGCACCAGATTTTGCACTCTCCAGTTTTAGTAAATCAACCGTAAACTGTCCACAACTAAAATTAAGTTTTGGCCGGAACTGACTTTACCTAAGGCAAGCACAAAAAAACTAATTTTTCTAGGTTTCGATCAGGGTCACTCGCTGAAGCAGAAAAACACAAATAACTTTACAGGCTTTGTGGAACTTTAATAAAAAAAAATAAAATAAAAAAAAACAATGGTGAAAAGGCAGGATTTTTAATGCAGAAGAGACATACTATGGGGTGGATTTACTAAAACTGGAGTGTGCAAAATCCGGTGCAGCTCTGCATAGAAAACAAACAATCAACTTCCAGGTTTTTTCATCAAAGTTTAATTGAACAAGCTGAAGTTAGAAGTTAATTAATGGGGTGGGCAACTACATGGCAAAAGAGGTTTTATGTAGAAAAATGTACAAGAATGCATTTGGGTGGCAAAAATATGAGTGCAATCTACTCACTAGGGGGAGAACCTCTGGGGAAATCTAGGATGGAAAAGGACCTGGGGGTCCTAGTAGATGATAGGCTCAGCAATGGCATGCAAGGCCAAGCTGCTGCTTACAAAGCAAACAGAATATTGGCATGCATTAAAAAGGGGATTAACTCCAGAGATAAAACGATAATTCTCCCGCTCTACAAGACTCTGGTCCGGCCATACCTAGAGTATGCTGTCCAGTTCTGGGCTCCAGTCCTCAGGAAGGATGTGCTGGAACTGGAGAGAGAGTCCAGAGAAGGGCAACAATGCTAATAAAGGGTCTGGAGGATATTAGTTGTGAAGAAAGGTTGCGAGCACTGAACTTATTCTCTCTGGAGAAGAGAAGCTTGAGATGGGATATGATTTCAATATACAAATACCGTACTGGTGACCCCACAATAGGGTCAAAACTTTTTCGCGGAAGGGAGTTTAATAAGACACGTGGCCACTCATTAAAATTGGAAGAAAAGAGGTTTAACCTTAAACTACGTAGAGGGTTCTTTACTGTAAGAGCGGCAAGGATGTGGAATTCCCTTCCACAGGCGGTGGTTTCAGCAGGGGGCATCGATAGTTTCAAAAAACTATTAGATAAGCACCTGAACATACAGGAATATACAATGTAATACTGACATATAATCACACACATAGGTTGGACTTGATGGACTTGTCTTTTTTTCAACCTCACCTACTATGTAACATAAGCTCATATTCACTTTAAGGTCATCAGAGGACAAGGGGGCGCTCTTCACGTCTAGAGGAAAATAAATGTAATCTCCAAATACGGAAAGGTTACTTCACAGTAAGAGCTGTGAAAATGTGGAATAGACTCCCTCCAGAGTTGGTTCTGTCCAGCTCAGTAGATTGCTTTAAAAGAGGCCTGGATTCTTTCCTAAATGTTATAATATGACTAGATATTAACATCTATAGGTAAAGTTGATCCATGGAAATCCGATTGCCTCTCCGAGGGTCAGCAAGGAATTTTTCCCCCTGCTGGAGCAAATTCAGTCATGCTTTGCTGGGGTTTTTTGCCATCAACTGTGGCTATAGGATTGTGTATATAGGATTGTATGATTTTTTCTTTTTTCCCTTTTATTGAACTAGATGGCCTTGTGTTTTTTTTTGTCCAACCTATGAATTGGCTCCCATGCACAGCTGCACCAGATCTTGCACTCTCCAGTTTTGGTAAATCAACCCCATCGTCTCTTTTGCACTAAGGCTGGCCATACACTATTCAATTTTCCTGTTCAACTTTCCTTTAGATTTACCAAAACCATATAATAGGAGGTCAAACCTAAACACTTTCAATTTGGATGCAATCAGGCAGGCCCTTGTACTACATAGTTGAAGGTAAATCTAAAGAAAATTGAACAGGAAAATTGTATGGTGTATGGCCAGCTTAAAGGCCCGTTTACACGATTCGAAAATCGTACAAAAAAATACACCTTTCGAAGCAATCGTAAGTACAGAGCTTTCAAGAGACGATCACAACAGTTCATCCGATGTTATTCGATTGGACAAACACGAAAATTATTCTCGTATTATACCAGATCTTCCGATTTCCGTTTAATCGGTACAGTTGTCGTCCCAAAATACAATACAAATACACATAACATCCAATTTTTTATTCTGTCATATGAGAATTTTAGTAAACTCTTCATGTTCCAAATGCGACTAGCATACAAAAAAAAAAAAAAAAAGACGATCTGTCGTCTGATTTTTGGATTGTGTGTACAGGGATTAACATTCCTTATCTGCTTGCCCGCTGCTGTACAATGAGCTCAGTGTACAATTTGGCATCTGCCGAGATGAATGAATTTCTGCGCATGCATAGGAATGACATCATCTTGGCCTGGCCAATAAAAAAGGCTGAAGATTGGGAACCCAGAAGAAGTCAGCGCCCAGTGAGGAAGCTCCGGGGCCCTGTATAAGTATAGTTCTGTTTTAATAAGACTAGTCTGAATAAAACGTGTTTTGCAGAAAGCAACTATCTTCATCTAGCATTTGTTCACAACACGCCATCAAACCTATGTAGAAAGCATGGCTTTAAGGCTGGAAAAGCCTAGAAATTCTTATATGCAACAGTAAAGCAACTGGCTGGATCCAACCAATGACAGGCTGTGTTACAGCATGCAATATGCAGGCAAACAAGGAAAAACAAAAATCTATTCATAATTCGTTCTCATCAACTACAGTAGAAGAAAACAATGCAGCTGGGAAAGGCTACTTCCATTATATAGGACAATATAGGAAATCACTCAGCCACTAACGCAGGCCATAGATTATGCTTTCCTGCAACCATGGGCTGCAAGGAGGAAATCACTTGATTTCCCCATCAACACTGAACGTTGATGGGGGAATCCCTCCCACTGAGCTATTATGTTCTGCCAGACGTTTTGGGGTGGGAGCATCCCAGCCAGCAGAACACAGTGGTTACTGCTAGTGGCAATAATCGCATGCTGGTTGTGCCCAAGTCGATCAATGGATCGATTTGGGTACAATCAGCCTGCCCATAGATGGATCAAATCTTAGCCAGTCCCTGCTGAACCGGCTGAGTTTCGATCCATCTATGGCCGGCTTTAGTCATACAGTACAAACATCTGATAAATTACAAGGAGGTATATGCTGCCTCCTACAAGAAAGGCATTTAGATTGTTGCTTCAAAGCCAGCTGAGCAAAACCACAACTGGAAAGCAAAACAGAGTCATGCAAACTTCTATAAGCTACACATTCTGCAATATTGTGCATTGCCAGCTACTTATTGTGGACTCTAAAGAAACATCTACACAAATATATCACCCTAAAATCCTTTGGGATTACACACAGAGATTTACTAAAACTGGTGCACACAGAAGCTAGTGCAGCTGTACATAGAAACCAATCAGCTTCTAGGTTTTATTTTCAAAGCTTAACTGAACAATCTTAAGTTAGAAGCTGATTGGTTACCATGCACAGCTGCACCAGATTCTGTGTGCACCAGTTTTAGCAAATCTCCCCCACTGTGTTGCAGCCTGAGCAGTCCCTGTGTGCACTTTGTACAGAGCTTTCTGCCATTGATGTCCCGATAGAAACAAGATTTTCTTGACAACTTAGATATGGACAAAAGCCGGTGACCACAAGTACGAAGGGGTCACTACTGACCTCTGATAGAAAGGACCGTGAGGTGCAATGTCCAATACAGACATTAATACTCATGTCACATTATAAACATAGAAGTTCTAAACTGCTAAACCCCCCTCAGATACTGACGTGTTTCTAATGACAGAAAAGCCGATCCCCACTGCTGAATGACAGGTTCATATTTCTTTGTGGACACACCCTGTGCACTTAGACCGAAGAAGAACGTGGCTCGTGTACTTTGCAAGCAGTAATTATCACTCATGCTGATGAGGGACTTAAAGCTGTGTTCCGCCCAAAAAAAAAAATTAAAAGCCAGCAGCTACACATACTGTAGCTGCTGGCTTTTAACAATAGGACACTTACCTGTCCTGGAGTCCCGTCATGTCGCACCGCAGCTGATGTTTCCATCAGCTGTCGGGTGCTGCCGTCGCCACTGCGGGTAAGGGAACCCGGCAGTATAGCCTAATGACTTTGCGCCGGGAACCCTACTGCGCATGCACGAGGCCCCCGCTCCTCTCTAATACTGGCCCAGCGACAGGGAGAGGAAGAGGGAGCCCCGGGGTCATATCACGGGCCGCAGCCCGGACTCCCAGAAGTGGGAACAGGATACCTGTCAAAGAAAGGTATCCTGTCCCCCCCCCAAAAGGTGCCAATTGTGGCACCGGAGGGGGAGAGGAGACAAATGAATGGAAGTTCCACTTTTTTGGGTGTATACACCATTCCTAAAGCGCCCCCTGCCCATTGAAATAAATGGGCAGCGCTGCTTAAACGCCTGCGAAGCTTTTAATTCTTTATTCGGCCACTAGCGGGGCTTAAAATCCCCCCGCTAGCGGCCGAAAAGCAACTCTAAAATACCGGCCGCGCTGTGAAAGGGCTCCTACCCTTCCAGGGACCCGTCACAAAACGCATGTCAATGCACATAAAATATGTATGTTAAATGTACATCACAAAAATGCATTTGATTTGTTGCGATAAGCTATGTGCAGTATAATGTGAATGAATAGTACCGATCGCACCTTAGGTCTGTGCTGTATGTAACAATTAATACTTTTGTTACCTTTAATAAAAGGCAATAAACTTTAAAATCATAAAGTTACATGAACTGGAAAGCTACAGAATCTCTGAATGGTGCCTGTCCATTTCTAGGACAATCTGAATTGTGGTCAGAGAGAAGTCTGTGTCACGGAGATTCCAGCATCTGAAGTTGGATACAAAATAAACAGCTTCAGAAGCTCCTTGTGTTTTGGGATCAGCTGATGATGGTCACGGCTGGCAAGTGGTTTGCATCTGCACAGAGCAGCGCTGCATCCAGATACTTCCCATTCTATGTAACCAGATACAAAGAATCAGAGAAGCCCCGGGGCTGCTACAATGTTGCTGTGAAACAGCCTTATACCCGATGGCTGCCAGCTCACAGGCTATTTCCTTCATGGGTGTCACCTGTCCTCCTGTATGACCAGTTCCCACACATATACAAACAGAAAATACACAAGGCTCAACTGCACACTTGAAAACTATTTGCTGAGATTCGGTGCTCAGGCTGGGGGATCCCCGCTCCCCTGTTCCAACATCCAAAGCAGAAATTTAGCCGGTAACTCAATAGCTCCTTAGTATTATCCTTTGTTTGTCTACATCATATACACAGGATCAATGCTATTCCCACACATAGATGATAATCATTTTATTAGAGAGACTTTATACGGTAAGATGACTCCGGGACCCACGGTCACGGAGTATGCGGCGGGCGCGCACGCCCACAATGCCGCGTCTTAAAGGGGACGTACAGGTACGCCCATTTGCACAGCCGTGCCATTGTGCCGGCGCACATCGTAGTGCACTGGTCGGCAAACGGTTAACCGCTTGCAGACCGCCCCACGCACCTATACTGCGGAAGGGCAGCCGCTCTGTGCCAGATCACGTACCTACCGTGTTTCCCTGAAAATAAGCCCGGGTCTTATATTAATTTCGTCAGTAAAAGACACAGTGGGGCTTATTTTTGGGGTAGGTCTTACCATGTAATGTGCTGTCTTCTCCCCCCTCTCTCTCTTTGCCTGAAAGGAATCCCCAGTGTGAACCGAGTAAAAATGCTTGTAAAATCCTATAATCCACTCTATTACAGTAGTATATAATATGTACAATGTGTGTGTTTCTGTAATATAAAATTGTGCCAAATACCTTCATTATAGCGCCACTCTGCACTTCTGTGACCCGCCGGAGCTCTCTTCCCCGCATTTATATTACAGAAACACACACATTGTACATTATATACTACTGTAATAGAGTGGATTATAGGATTTTACAAGCATTTTAAACTAGGGCTTATTTTCAGGATAGGGCTTATATTCCATCCCTGCTGGAAAATAACGCTAGGTCTTATTTTCGGGGAAACACGGTAGTATGTGATCTGACACTTCCGAGTCTGTGGCATCGCTGCCGGCGACCCACTCCCACTGTGACTGGATACAGCGGGAGCCAATCAATGGGTCCGGCGGACGCGATCATTCAGTAAACAAGGCAGACCACCGCTGTGAGAGATGTGCTGATCCTGTGTTTCTGCTAAGCAGGAACACGGATCTTTATCTTCCCCGAGTCAAAGCATCCCCCCCCCCCCACAGTTAGCAAGCACTGCCTAGGCATACATTTAACCCTTTGATTGCCCCCTGATGTTAACCCCTTCCCAGCCAGTGTCATTAGTACAGTGACAGTACATATTTTGTTTAGCACTGATCACTATATTAGCGTCCCTGGTTCCCAAAAAGTGTATGTGTCAGATTTGTCCGCCGCAATATCTCAGTACCACTAGAAGTCACTGATCGCCGCCATTACTAGTAATAAAAAATAAATCTATCCCATAGTTTGTAGACGCTGTAACTTTTTCCCAAACCAATCCATATACGCTTATTAGAGCCCTTTCACACTGGGGCGGCTTGCAGGCGCTATTGCGCTAATAATAGCGCCTGCAAAACGACCCGAAAGTGCCGCTGCCTTAATTCCAGTGTGAAAGCCCCGAGGGTTTTCACACTGGAGCGATGCGCTAGCAGCATCTTCGGAGCGGTGAAGGAGCGGAGTGTATACCGCTCCTTCACCGCTCCTGCCCATTGAAATCAATGGGACGGCGCGGCTATACTGCCGGCAAAGCGCCTCTACAGAGGCGCTTTGCGGTGGTATTTAACCCTTTCTCAGCTGCTAGCGGGGGGGGGGGGGGGGTAAAACCGCCCCCGCTAGCGGCCGAATACCGACGGTAAAACGCCGCTAATAATAGGGGCGTTTTACCGCCGACGCCGCCCCCGCCTCAGTGTGAAAGGGCCCTTAGGATTTTTTTTTTAAATAAAAACAGCAGAGGTGATAAAATATCACCAAAAGAAAGTTCTATTTGTGGGAAAAATGTACATTTTATTTGGGTACCGCGTCATACGATTGTCAGCTGAAGTAATGCAGTGCCGTATCACAAAAAATGTCCTGGTCATGAAGGGGGGGGGGGGGTAAACCTTTCCGGAGCTGAAGTTATTAAAAAGCATTAGACCCCTGCCATATACCCCCCTCCCCAGCACACGGTGTCTCCTCTCTGTGACGCTTTCACTGTTCAGGGACAAAAATTGACACTTCTGGTAGTGTCGAATGCCTGTGTCCCCCCCCGCCACATGCAATGGTTCTTTCCTCCGTCTCTCATGTCCTATAGAGGGGTCGGGGTCAGAGGAAGGAACCATGGAGGTGGGGGGGGGGGGTGTGACAAAAGGAAGATATGGGAGCCCAGAGTGGAGAATACAGGGTCTTCTATCACAGAGGAGTTTATATGAGTACACACCCGAGTCACCCGGAGGCTGCCCCTCCATGCCATGGCACAGGCAGCGATGCCCGCCCTCAGAGAGGTCGCCCCTTTCCATTGGCGGTCACTCACCTCCACTATCTTCTCACACTGAGTCCCCTTCCCGGCGCCGGGCCCGCCAAGTACGAACACCACGAGCGGCTTCATGACAGCAATGAGCAGAGAGCGGGCAGACAGCGGGGAGAGGCGGGGCAGGGCGCCCAGGGCACGGAACACCATACACAGCAAAGGGGGAGGGGAAAAGCCGGTGTTCAGCCTGCTGAGGTGTCACACACGGGAAGTGACGTACCCAGTCTGCCTTGGCCCGCCTCCTCCACCATCAATATGCCAGCTCTGATTAGCTCACACTCTAGTCAGTCACGGGCGGCTTGGACGCCATCATTGCTAAGGGCAAATGCCCATACTGTGATTGTAGTTTGTTCTGGCTGTGACAGCGTGTCAGGGTTAGCCATTCCTTCTATGTTTAGAAACTCTCCCTGGTTTTATGTAATAATTACACATTTTTTTAGGCCACGTGCACACAGAGTATTTGCCCAGCTCTCCTCTCCTCCTGGCAGCAGCGTTTTGGCAGAAAAAAATGCATGAGACATGTAAAGGCGCGCTAACGCTAGACGCCTCAAATGCTTGGGCATTCATTTCACTGGCCAGAATAGTCATTTATTCTGCCCATTAAAACTAATTACCGCTTAATCGCTTGGCGCGTCTAGCGTTAGCGCACCTTTAGACGCCTCATGCATTTTTTCTGCCAAAACGCTGCTCCTGGGCTGTGGGGGTTTTTTTTCTGCTTCTTTGGTTCACGCCTATGCGGTTTTTGGTTTTTTTGCTCTTTGCAGAAACGCACTACAGTCCATTCAACCACTTGCTTACCGGGCACTTTTACCCCCTTCCTGCCCAGGCCAATTTTCAGCTTTCAGCTGTGACAGTCTTTGAATGACAAATGCAACGCTGTACACTAGACATGTGCATTTCGTTTCGTTCCGAATCGAAATTTGGACGAATTTTTCATTATTCGGAAATTCGGATGCATCCGAAATTTCTGAATTACAAAAGTAACGAATTTAAACGAATCCGAAAAAAAAAAAACAAATTTGAAAACAAATTCAAATCGAATTCGAAAACAAATTCAAATCGAATTCGAAAAAAATAGAAAACAATTTTCTAAAAAATACAATATAATAGAATATAAAATAATAAAGCAATAGAATATATATATATATTTTTTTTTTATTATTCTGTTCTATTGTTTTTCTATGCTTTTCTTTTCTATTATTTTCTATTCTATAATAGTCTTTTCTATTCAAATTCAAATTCATTCTATACGAAATTCAAATTTCGGAACATGGCTTCTGAAGTTCGAATTTCGTATAGAATGAATTTGAATAGAAAAGATTAGAATAGAAAATAATAGAAAAGAATAGACTAGACAAACAATAGAACAGAGCTGTTCTATTGTTTGTCTAGTCTATTCCTTTCTATTATTTTCTATTCTAATCTTTTTTATTCAAATTCGAATTCATTCTATACGAAATTCGAATTTCAGAAGCCATCTTCCGAAAATCAAATATCGTATGGAATGAATTCAAATTAAAAATAGAAAAATTGGCTTCTGAAATTCGAATTTCGTATAGAATGATTTCGAGTTTGAATAGAAAAGATTAGAATAGAAAAGAATAGACTAGAAAAACAATAGAACAGAACAGAATAAAATATTATATATAGATATTATATTTTATTCTATTCTGTTCTATCGTTGTTCTAGTCTATTCTTTTCTACTCTATTCTAATCTTTTCTATTCAAATTCAAATTCATTTTATACGAAATTCGAATTTCGGAAAATGGTTTTATATATATATATATATATATATATATATAACCATCTTCCGAAATTGGAATTTCGTACAAAATGAATTTGAATTTGAATAGAAAAGATTAGAATAGAGTAGAAAAGAATAGCATAGAAAAACAATGGAACAGAATAGAAAAAAATATAATATATATATAACCATCTTCCGAAATTGGAATTTGGTACAGAATGAATTTGAATAGAAAAGATTAGAATAGAATATATTATATTTTTTTCTATTCTGTTATATTGTTTTTCTATGCTATTCTTTTATATTTTCTTTTCTATTCTAATCTTTTTTATTGGAATTTGATTTTATTCATACGAATTTCGAATTTCACAAAATGGTTATATGTAGCACTAACTCTCGGTGGAGCTGCTGGTTTAAAGAGGGCTGTTACCTTCACTCTCGATACCTCTGTTTCACCGACACCGGGTCTAAGGTCCCGTTGAGTTTACCTCTGGACCATGTAGGCACCAAACACTTGAGTATATTTTCCAATACTTTAATGAACAAGTAATAAAGGAAGTAGCAGGAAAGAGGCAGAAGGAAAGTTGCAGGGAAGCTCAAATACCTTTCCTTAGTATTCTTTAGAACATTCTTTGGAATTGAACACTTGTAATTGAATGCACTCCCCTCGTGGGATTCAAACTTTTCCCGCCTGGATAGGCCTCTCTCACTTGCCTAGCAGCCAGTACATAGCACGAACAAAAGTCTCTGCCACAGACTTGTTTGGAATAAAACCCGTACGACCCTCCGCCACAGAATGTATTGTTTTGCGATGAATGTCAGACACAGTACTTGAACCTTTAAGCCAACCCGGCAGTACTATGCAGTAAGATTACTTCAGGATACGTCCTCCAACCGAGTCACCAGGCCCCTCTCCAGACCAGCACTCTGCATGATCCTTCCATGACGGGTCCTCCCCTGGGATCTCCTCGGTTGTCCAGCTTCTTCACTCAGGATAGACAGCTCGGGACCATTCCTCTGCTGCTGTGGTAGGCCCCAGACAGGCTTCTGGGCCCACCCACATGCCACAGCGGCGTGGGCCTCCGGAACGGAGGACCACGAGGTGGTACTCTTAACGCATACCTGTCGGCCAGGAGGGCCAGCAGGTGGCTGAAAACGAACCCCTAAACATGGCATCTGACCCATAAATACCCTCTCCCAGAATGCGACCCGGAGGACCACCTCCACCGAGTTGTCTCCGGGACAGAGGAGCACTCATACGCTTCAACACGTTGCCTTTCCAACACCAGCCCATGGTGACAACGACACCCACCGGCACAGTGTGGAACTACACGCAACTCAGCCAAGCTGGAATAGAGGCAAATCTAACTTCACCCATAAGATTTACCTATCAGCGGTAGATTAAAAATCTACCAGCGCTACATACTCCCCCCACTACAATAGACGTTGTCCTCAACGTCTGTAAAAAAAATTATAATAATTCCCAAGCCTGAGAGCAGGTATTTGAGCTTAAAACTTGGATTAAGGTAAAGAAGAGAAGAAGACGGTAGAGAGATATTACAATTTCAACATTTTTCTTTTAAACATTATGTTCATATCCCTAAACAAAACCACATTAATACTGTTGCAACCCAACTATCTATCTAGCTAAAAAGCCTAACAGCTTGATAGCAGGTCCACTTGCTCCTGAAAAAAAACAAAGTTAAACACACAGACAAGATATACACAGTTTTAGGAGCAAAGTCTCATTCCAGCAGGAGAATGACACTCTCTTCCCGTATATTTTCTCTTTTTAAAGAAACAAACTAAAGAAACTTTAGAAGTCCATCCCTATCTCTGAGTGGATTACATCCTTTCAATAAAGAAAGTCCAGCTAGCGAAGATTCTTTGGATTTAGAAACGTTGGGATGAACATTATATTTTGACCTCAAAGATCTCTGAACACTGACACTATCTATCTACATACCCCACAGTTCTTTATCCATAATCACCAGTAGAACCGAGGATCTGGCAATGTCAGTGATTTTCCTTGTTTCTCCATTGTAGTGATAAAGTACGCCACATCATCTTTTCCTGGTCTGCAAATGACCACTTTGACTTTAAATGTGCCGACCATAGTTCCAGTGTAAGAAACATCCACTGAAGCGTTCATCCATAGCGACAGAACATCCAGTTTTCCGGAAAGGCTTAGGCACAGACAAATAGTCCCAAACAGCTTCACTGTACCAGAGCTCCCGGTTGGCTTCAATCTCTTGCATAATGTCCTGGGTAACATATGGGAACTCCAAACCATATTCCCTGGCCACACGCTTGTTAAGCATTCTCTGCAAAAGTTTGGGCAACGTGGATGTGGCGCTGTCCTAATTAGACACATAAAAATGTGGGTGAACGAAATACAATCCTCTGGTGTATATACTATCTCTGTGATAGACCAATAAAAAATGAAGAACCAGTTACATATTACAAAAGTAAATTAATATCATAATCAAATAAGCGTTTACAGAGGTGGTAAACGAAAAAATATTATATATAATGAGTGAATTATGGTGATACACTTTAGCCTATGGACTGCATAGGCACATATGTGAGGGGATAAAAGGGAAGGAAGGGGGAGGGGAGGGAAAGGAGCAGGCAAAAATGTGCTACACTAAAGAATAATATTACTGAACATACATAAAGTGCATATATTAAAGTGATTTGAGCTTAGTGCAACAATATAATTTCAAGCAGTCCTTGCACATGTAGCTGGTATTTTAAAATAAATGGTGATTTGTGCTCGGTGCAGCAATGATAATTTTAAACAGTCCTTGTGAATTTTCTGCCGTTTAGGGTGAACAAGCGTATCCAAAACCCATCTGCTAGTTTGATTTCTGTGGTGACCAAGTGATTGTGTCTCGTGCTATAATCATGCAGACGCTCACCAGCTTTCTTAACCCCTGCAGGGGTGACACGCAGTCACAGTGTATGCCACTGTGCGGCAATCCATGGCACTTTCAGTATCAAGGTGGCATTTGAACATAGGAGAGAAAGGGAATGCCCATAGCGTAAAACCATTAAAAAGTTTTATTGAAAGAGATTACAGAGCGGTACTCACATACTGGTAGCTCGTATAAGGAAAAAATTGTCAAAAGTAAAACTGTCTGACTTGAATCCTGTGTTCCCTGGGAGATGATGCAAGACCTAAAATTAGGCCATGTCCTACGCGTTTCGTCAGAGGAAATCAAACTAGCAGATGGGTTTTGGATACGCTTGTTCACCCTAAACGGCAGAAAATTCACAAGGGCTGTTTAAAATTATCATTGCTGCACCGAGCACAAATCACCATTTATTTTAAAATACCAGCTACATGTGCAAGGACTGCTTGAAATTATATTGTTGCACTAAGCTCAAATCACTTTAATATATGCACTTTATGTATGTTCAGTAATATTATTCTTTAGTGCAGCACATTTTTGCCTGCTCCTTTCCCTCCCCTCCCTCTTCCTTCCCTTTTATCCCCTCACATATGTGCCTATGCAGTCCATAGGCTAGAGTGTATCACCATAATTCACGCATTATATATAATATTTTTTCGTTTACCACCTCTGTAAACGCTTATTTGGTTATGGTATTAATTTACTTTTGTAATATGTAACTGGTTCTTCATTTTTTATTGGTCTATCACAGAGATAGTATATACACCAGAGGATTGTATTTCATTCACCCACATTTTTATGTGTCTAATTAGGACAGTGCCACATCCACATATTAACCCTTCATTCACACTCAGCTTGCCCCACTCCGGTGGGGAGTGCTTCTGTGGAGGCAGCGGTCCCATCCTACCAATTGGTCACTTTATTTTCATTTATTTTCCGTTGCGCGGGTTCACTATTATACTTGCCCATCTTAAAGTTTGGGCAACGACCTATTTTTCCTCAAACCAGAGGGCACACAAGAGTTCAATGACTTGCTCACCATAGACCCGACGGGTGTCGGCAACAAAGTAGCAACTTTAGGCAATGTCTCCCCGACAGTACTGTGTGGCTCCACACTAGTGAAATTTGTACTTAAAACTGTAGTTTAGTAACTTTTGGAAATGCCAGTAAAAACTTGGCTGTGCCAGTAAATTTTGGGTGTCGTGTCAGTAAATTCCAATCTGTTAGGTTGGCAACACTGCCCCGAGGCGAGAAAGAAAAGGGTGGTGTTTAAAGCTTTTTTATTTGCCAGCACTCTTTCAACTGAAGTAAACTTAAACAAACAAGAACTTTGGATCAATTTAATTTGCAGCATTGTGCAAAGTGACAGCAATACATAAAAAATAAAAGCAGAAATGTGATTATAAACACAGCCATATATACAAAGCAGACTTTGGGCTTGTTCAGCCTCATTAATCAATGCTGATCAATGCTAGGACAAAGGTTGAAGTATCGTGCTAATGTAGCCCTCATCCCTAGAACATGTAGCATACAGAATACCCTCTAAACCAGGGGTCTCCAAACTTTTTTAAACAGGGGGCCAGTTTACTGTCCTTCAGACTTTAGGGGGGCCGGACTGTGGCCACTGGGAGTAGAAAAAGTCCTGACTTCAGTGAGGAAAAAAAATGCCCCATCTTTGGCGTCAGTGGGAGGAATTGTGCCCCATCATTGCTGTCAGTGGGAGGAATTGTGACCCAACGTTGGTGTTATTGGGAGGAATTGCCCCCCATCATTAGGAACAATTGTTGGTGTCATTGAGAGGATTTTTGCCCCATTGTTGGTGTGATTGGACCCAATTGTTGATTGTTTGTGTCATTGGGAGGAATTGTGCCCTATCACTGGTCTCGAGGGGGGGGGGGGGATTGTATTTATTAGGAACAATTGTTGGTGTCATTGGAAGGATTTTTGCCGCATTGTTGGTGTCATTGGTCACAAATGTTGGTGTCATTAGGAGAAAGAGTGGCCGTTGTTGGTTTCAGTGGGAGGAGTTGTGCCCCATCGTAGGTGTCAGTGGGAAGCAGTGTGGTGTCATTGGACCCAATTGTTGGTGTCATTGGGAGGAATTGTGCCCTATCACTGGTCTCGGGAGGAGGGGTGGAAATTATGCCCCATTGTTTGTATCAGTATATGAAATTGTGTCCCAAGGGCTGGATAAAAGCAAGCAAAGGTCTGCTTCTGGCCCCCCCGGCCCGCAGTTTTGGAGACAGCTCTAAACCACCAATTGGAGGGGGGACTATTATTGGCTACTATATATATTAAAAAGTTCTGACTTCAGTGGTTAAAAACAATGCCCCATCCTTGCTGTCAGTGGGTGGAATTGTGCCCCATCATTGCTGTCAGTGGGAGGAATTGTGCGCCAATGTTCGTGTTATTGGGAGGAATTGTGCCCCATCATTGGAGTGATTAGGAACAATTGTTGGTGTCATTGAGAGGATTTTTGCCCCATTGTTGGTGTCTTTGGACCCAATTGTTGGTTGTTGGTGTCATTGGGAGGAATTGTGCCCTATCACTGCTCTCGGGGGGGGGGGGGGTTTGTGAATTATGCCCCATTGTTTGTAGCAGGGGATGAAATAGTGCCCCAAGGGCCAGATAAAAGCAAGCAAAGGTCCGCATCTGGTCCCTGGGCCGCAGTTTGGAAACCACAGCTCTAAACCATCAATTGGAGCGGAGACTAATATTGGCTACTTAGATATACTTAAAAAAAGTCCTGACTTCAGTGGGGAAAAACAATGCCCCATCCTTGGTGTCAGTGGGAGGAATTGTACCCTATAGTTGGAGTCATTAGGAACATCTGTTGGTGTCATTGGCAGGATTTTTCCCCATTGTTGATGTAATTGGTCACAATTGTTGGTGTCATTAAAAGGAAGAGTGCTACTTTGTTGGTGTCAGTGGGAAGAGTTGTGCCCCATCATTGGTGTCATTGGACCCAATTGTTGGTGTCAATGGGAGGAATTGTGCACTATCACTCGTCTCGGGGGGGTTGGGAATTATGCCCCATTATTTGTATCAGTGGATGAAATAGTGCCCCAAGGGCTGGATAAAAGCAGACAAGGGGCCGCATTTGGCCCCCAGCCCGCAGTTTGGAGACCACAGCTCTAAACCATCAATTGGGGGTGACTATTATTGGCTACTTAGATATATAACAGCATATATGGTAAAAACTATTTTTATTTATGCAAAAGCCTAAAAGACAGTCTACAAGCAAATGCAGTTAAAGTATGCCGTTAAACACATATACTTATGCCCCGTACACACGGTCGGATTTTCCGATGGAAAATGTGTGATAGGACCTTGTTGTCGGAAATTCCGACCGTGTGTTGGCTCCATCACACATTTTCCATCGGATTTTCCGACACACAAAGTTGGACAGCAGGAGATAAAATTTTCCGACAACAAAATCCGTTGTCGGAATTTCCGATAGTGTGTAGACAAATTTGACGCACAAAGTGCCACGCATGCTCAGAATAAATAAAGAGATGAAAGCTATTGGTTACTGCCCCGTTTATAGTCCCGACGTACGTGTTTTACGTCACCGCGTTCAGAATGATCGAATTTTCCGACAACTCTGTGTGACCGTGTGTATGCAAGACAAGTTTGAGCGAACATCCGTCGGAAAAAATCCTAGGATTTTGTTGTCGGAATGTCCGAACAAAGTCCGACCGTGTGTACGGGGCATTAGTGTTGACATAAAAATGCCAAATACAATCTTAAACCAGACGAAACACATCAGCAATGTGAAAAAAGGTATTTACCTGCAGAATTAAAAAATAAAACACACACTGTGAATTATATCTTATTATTACAGAGGGGCTGGCAGGAGTTGGGATCGCTGGCTTTATAACCACTTTAAGTAGTGGAAGTGTGGATTATGGAGAGATGGGGTGGTGATGTCATACTCTTCACCTCTTCCAATCAAAGAATGCTTTGCATTCATTGAGCAAATGTAAAGCATTCTTTGAATGGCGCCCATGCCGAGTGGTTGACCTCCTGTGGTCACAATGCAGCAGGGCAGCTGTTTAGAGCGGGACCTGGAAGGAAGTAGAGATCCGTGTCTACGTCAGTCATTTGCGGCTTCCAAGGGCATCAGCCAGGTATGGTGTACACAGCAGGTAAAACAAGTATTGAACACGTCGCCATTTATTATATATATAAATATATTTGTAAAGGTGCTATTGACATGGAATTTTCACCACATGTCGGTAACAACCCATGTAATCCATACATACAAAGACACCAAAACAAATACGTTCAGAAATGAAGTTATGTGTGTAGCGCCCTGCTCCTGATGGGCAGGTGCTATTTATGTAAATTTAAGCTTGTCTGCTGCTGTAGTTTGGCTCAGACTAATTATGATAAATTTGCTGGTTCCTGTATCAGTTCAGCTGGGTTGTGGTAGTTTCCACTTGACCGGAGGTGTCGCTGTTGCCACCGGTAAGTGTTGGAAATGCAACATGCTGGATGTATTGGGAACCCCTTTTACTCAGAAACAGCCCGGTAGGAGTGGTTCACTCGCTGTGCATTCTGGGTAAGGGTATTTAAGGTACAGGCGCCATTTTTTGTGGTTCGTCTCTTGTCATTGTGGTCCCTGACCTGAAGGCCCTCCTGGCCAAAGGGGGCCAGGGCAGCTCTGCTTCCTTGGGGCCTGCTGGCCCGAGGCGTTGCTACTACGAAAGGCCTGCTGATCCAAAGGGTGGTCCCGTATGTGTGTGTGGGGGGGGGGGGGGGGGTTTGGGGTGATGTGCAGTGCCATTTGACCTCCAAATATGGTGTGTGGATTATGAAATCCAAAGAGTTCAATATTGGACTCATCTGACCAGACTATATTCTCCCAGTATTTCACAGGCTTGTCTAAATGTTGTGCAGCAAACTTTAACCACTTAAGGACCGGAGCATTATGCTGCTTAAGGACCAGAGGACTTTTTCCAATTTGGCACTGCGTCGCTTTAACTGCTAATTGCGCGGTCATGCAATGCTGTACCCAAACAAAATTTGCGTCCTTTTCTTCCCACAAATAGAGCTTTCTTTTGATGGTATTTTATCACCTCTGCCATTTTTATTTTTTGCGCTATAAACGGAAAAAGACCGAAAATTTTGAAAAAAAATGATATTTTCTACTTTTTGTTATAAAAAAAATCCAATAAACTCAATTTTAGTCATACATTTAGGCCAAAATGTATTTGGCCACATGTCTTTGGTAAAAAAAAATGTCAATAAGCGTATATTTATTGGTTTGCGCAAAAGTTATAGCGTCTACAAACCAGGGTACATTTTCTGGAATTTACACAGCTTTTAGTTTATGACTGCCTATGTCATTTCTTGAGGTGCTAAAATGGCAGGGCAGTACAAAACCCCCCCAAATGACCCCTTTTTGGAAAGTAGACACCCCAAGGAAATTGCTGAGAGGCATGTTGAGCCCATTGAATATTTTTTTTTTTGTCCCAAGTGATTGAATAATGACAAAAAAAAAAATTACAAAAAGTTGTCACTAAATGATATATTGCTCACACAGGCCATGGGCCTATGTGGAATTGCACCCCAAAATACATTCAGCTGCTTCTCCTGAGTACGGGGATACCACATGTGTGGGACTTTTTGGGAGCCTAGCCGCGTACGGGGCCCCGAACTCCAATCACCGCCTTCAGGATTTCTAAGGGCGTACATTTTTGATTTCACTCCTCACTACCTATCACAGTTTTGAAGGACATAAAATGCCCAGATGGCACAAAACCCCCCCAAATGACAACCATTTTGGAAAGTAGACACCCCAAGCTATTTGCTGAGAGGCATGTTGAGGCCATGGAATATTTTATATTTTGACACAAGTTGCGGGAAAGTGACACTTTTTTTTTTTTTTTTTGCACAAAGTTGTCACTAAATGATATATTGCTCACACAGGCCATGGGCATATGTGGAATTGCACCCCAAAATACATTTAGCTGCTTCTCCTGAGTATGGGGATACCACATGTGTGGGACTTTTTGGGAGCCTAGCTGTGTACGGGGCCCCGAAAACCAATCACCGCCTTCAGGATTTCTAAGGGTGTAAATTTTTGATTTCACTCTTCACTGCCTATCACAGTTTCGGAGGCCATGGAATGCCCAGGTGGCACAACCCCCCCCCCCCCAAATGACCCCATTTTGGAAAGTAGACACCCCAAGCTATTTGCTGAGAGGCATGGTGAGTATTTTGCAGCTCTCATTTGTTTTTTAAAATGAAGAAAGACAAGAAAAATCTTTTTTTTTTTTTCTTTTTTCAATTTTCAAAACTTTGTGACAAAAAGTGAGGTCTGCAAAATACTCAATACTCAAAATACTAGGCCACTGGCGCTTGCCAGTTCACCAAAACGCTACCAAAAAAACCTGTTAGCGATCGCAGGGATCAGGCCTGACTCTGCGAACGCTGCAGTTATGCGTTTAGTGTTTTGTGTCTATGATCGATCGATACTGCACTTGGGTGGGCTTGGCCGGGCGGAGGGGCAAAACGCAGGTGCTAGCAGGTATCTGGGCTGATCCCGCTAACACTGCGTTTTTGGTAACCCTAAACTGCTGGGGACGCTAGTATAGATCTGATCGGATCAAATATTGATCCGTTCAGATACTATACCACTAAGGGAGGCGTATGGTGCGTGCGTGGGTGTTAGCGGTACTGGCGCTAACCTGACGCTGCTTGGGGCTGGTGCTTACCAGTTCACCAAAATGCTACCAAAAAAACTGTTAGCGATTGCAGGGATCAGGCCTGACTCTGCGAACGCTGCAGTTATGCGTTTAGTGTTTTGTAAGTGACAGTGATCGATCGATACTGCACTTGGGTGGGCTGGGCTGGACCGGGCGGAGGGGTAAAACGCAGGTGCTAGCAGGTATCTGGGCTGATCCCGCTAACACT
The DNA here is from genome assembly GCA_037952835.1 of Lithobates septentrionalis. Classification (NCBI taxonomy): domain Eukaryota; kingdom Metazoa; phylum Chordata; class Amphibia; order Anura; family Ranidae; genus Lithobates; species Lithobates septentrionalis. The sequence goes on along the minus strand of JBBDGP010002938.1, from coordinate 214,776 downwards.
GCGTTTTTGGGAACCCTAAACTGCTGGGGATGCTAGTATAGATCTGATCGGATCAGATATTGATCCGTTCAGATACTATACCACTAAGGGAGCGTGCGTGGGTGTTAGCGGTACTGGCGCTAATCTGACGCTGCCTGGGGCGACGCATATCACCGCCGGGCGATCAGGGGGCTAAACCTTTATTTGGTAATAAACGGCGGGTGCCCTGACACTATGAAAAATAAACAAACTAACCAGCGTCACCCGTAACAGTTATACGGTGATCAGTGGTGAAAGGGTTAACTAGGGGGCAATCAAGGGGTTAAAACATTTATTAGGTAGTATATGGGGGTCCCTGTCGCTATAAAACGCTGACGGCGAACCTAAATATTTATGTCCCTAACTAGCGTCACCAGTGACACTAATACAGCGATCAGAAAAATGATCGCTTAGCGACACTGGTGACAGGGGGTGATCAAGGGGTTAAAACTTTATTAGGGGGGGGGTAGGGGGGTACCCTAGACCTACAGGGGGCTAACACTAACTGTCCTACCACAGTAACTGTCACAAACTGACACCATGCAGTAATCAAAAAAAAAAAAAAACTGCTTGGTGTCAGTGTGACAGGGGGGGGGGGGGGGGGTGATTGGGGGGTGATCGGGGGGGATCGGGGGGGAAAGGGGGGTGTATTGTGTGCCTGGCATGTTCTACTGTATGTGTGTGTGTTGTGCACTCACATTGATGTCTTCTCTCCTCGGCCCCGGAACGGAAACTACCGAGCCGAGGAGAGATGACATCATTTGATCTTGAGACCTGGGAAAAGACTGCATCAAGTTTTGGGCTTTTATTCCAAAGTGCCTCTGGGTCTTCGTCAAATGGAAAGCGCCTTTTAAGGGCTTTAGGAACAAAAAAAGGCTTTCTTTCTGGTTCTGCCCATTCCTTCTTAACCACTTGACGACTGCCTCACGCTGATGTACATCAGCAGAATGGCACGGGCAGGCAAAATCACGTACTTGGTACGTGATTGCCTTCCCGCGGGCGGGGGTCCGATCGGACCCCCCCCCCGGTGCCTGAGGCGGTCGCCGTTGGTCTGGGAGCGTTCCGTGATGAGGGGGAGGCCATCCGATCGTGGCCCCCCCCCTCGAGATCGCTCCCAGCCAATGAGAATCCCCCCCTGCCTGTGTGTAGTACCAGGTATGTGATTTTGCCTGCCCGTGCCATTCTGCTGACGTAAATCAGCGTGAGGCGGTCGTCAAGTGGTTAAACAAGCTTCAACATGCTTTTTCTTCAGCAATGTAGTCTTGCACGGTGAGTGTGCATACAGGCCATGGCAGGTGAGCGCATTACTTATTGTTTTCTTTGAAACAATTGTACCTGCTAATTCCAGGTTCTTTCTGAAACTCTCCACAAGTGGTCCTTGGCTCTTGGACAACTCTTCTTCTCTTAAAAATATCCAATTCGTTTACAGTGCACAGTTTAGTGAGGGATGCTGAAGAGTTGTAAAAGTGGGTGGAACTCCACTTTAAGTTGTTATTGGGTACAGTAATACAGTCAGTGGTGTCTCCAGCTTTCATATTTAGGGTGGGCACATGAGGGGCAGGGACAAAAGTAGGGGGGGCAACTATAAAAATGTATATATATATATATATATATATATATATATATATATATATATATATATATCTATCTATATATATATATATATATATATATATATATATATATATATATACATACATACACACACACGCCTTGAAAAAGTATTCACACCCCTTGAAATTTCCCACATTTTGTCATGTTACAACCAAAAACGTAAATGTATTTTATTGGGATTTTATGTGATAGACCAACACAAAGTGGCACATAATTGTGAAGTGGAAGGAAAATGATAAATGGTTTTCAAAATTGGCACCTGGGGCGGATCCTATATTTGGCATCCCTCCCCCAGGCGGACAGGCAGCGCACCGTACGTCGACATCAAGTGATGTTAGGGTAGTATACTGGCAGATTGGGGTGATATAGTTCCAGGTTAGGGTGATATAGTGCCAGGTTAGGGTGATATACCATAGTGCCAGGTTAGGTGGTAGTGCCAGGTTAGGTGATATACAATAGTGCTAGGTTAGATGGTAGTGGCAGGCTAGGTGGTAGTGCCAGGTTAGGTGATATACAATAATGCCAGGTTATGTGGTAGTGCCAGTTTAGGTGATATACAATAGTGCCAGGCTAGGTGGTAGTGGCAGGCTAGGTGGCAGTGCCAGGTTAGGTGGTAGTGCCAGGTTAAGTGATAGTGCCAGGTAGGGTGGTAGTGCCAGGTTAGGTAATAGTGCCAGGTTAGGGTGGTAGTGTCAGGTTAGGGTGATAGTGCCAGCCAGGTTAGGTAATAAAGGCAGGTTAGGGTGGTAGTGCCAGGTTAGGTAATAGTGGCACGTTAGGGTGGTAGTGGCAAGTTAGGGTGGTAGTGCCAGAGTAAATACATGACAACATGAATAGATAAGAGTCCTGTTCCCCTCTTCCTCCATCCCCTGCACTAAAAGCATGAATCTATGACTGTCCCTGCTGCTGCAGAACCTCCTTCTCCCCCTCCCTGAAGTAAACATAAAGGAAAAAAAAAAATCGCATGAATGCTGGCAATCTGAGGATTGATTCTGGCTTCTTCTTCCTGGAACTGTAATCAAAATTTAGCGGGTGGGAGGGGAAGAAGGAGGGGCTGCAGCATGGACAAAGCATTGCCACCTTACTGTGCCCATCATTTCCGCCTTACAGTGCCCTCATTGCAGCCTCACCGTGCCCTTATTGCAGCCTTACTGTGCCCATCATTGCCACCTTACCGTGCCCTCATTGCAGCCTCACTGTGCCCCCATTGCAGCCTTACTGTGCCCATCATTGCCGCCTTACTGTGCCCTCATTGCAGCCTCACTGTGCCCTCGTTGCAGCCTCACCATGCCCAATATTGACGCCTTACTGTGCCCTCATTGCAACCTCACCGTGCCCTCATTGCAGCCTTACTGTGCTCATCATTGCCGCCCTACTGTGCCCTCATTGCAGCCTCACCGTGTCTTCATTGCAGCCTCACCGTGCCCTCATTGCAGCCTTACTGTGCCCATCATTGCTGCCTTACTGTGCCCTCATTGCAGCCTCACCGTGCCCTCATTGCAGCCTCACTGTGCCTTCATTGCAGCCTTACTGTGCCCATCATTGCCGCCTTACTGTGCCCTCATTGTAGCCTCACCGTGCCCATCTCATTGCCGCCTTACTGTGCCCTCATTGCAGCCTCACCGTGCCCTCATTGCAGCCTTACTGTGCGGCACTAATTACATTTTTATCATCTTGTTTCACACAAATAGAACTTTCTTTTGGTGTTATTTAACCACTTCAGCCCCAGGAGGATTTACCCCCTTAATGACCAGGCCATTTTTTGTGATACGGCACTGTGTCGCTTTAACTGACAATTGCGTGGTCGTGCGATGCTGTACCCAAACAAAATTGATGTCCTTTTTTCCCCACGAATAGAGCTTTTCTTTTGGTGGTATTTGATCACCTCTGCGGTCTTTATTTTTTGCACTATAAATAAAAAAAGAGCATCAATTTTAAGAAAAAAACAAAACAATTTTTTTTTACTTTCTTCTATAAAAACATCCAATAAAAAAAATGTAAAAAAATCTAATTTCTTCATCAGTTTAGGCCAATATGTATTCTGCTACATATTTTTGGTAAAAAAATCCCAATAAGCGTACATTGATTGGTTTGCGCAAAACTTATAGTGTCTACAAAATAGGGGATAGATTTAGGGACTTTTATTTATTTTTTTATTGTTTTATTTTTTTTACTAATAATGGCGGTGATCTGCGATTTTTAGTGGGTCTGCCACGTTGTGGCAGAAAATAAAATAAAAAATATTTGTCTGTATTGTCTCTCACCTCACATAGAAAGACACATGCTCAAAAAATGAGCTTTAGGCAGTTCTCTTCTGTGCAAAGGGCTAAAAAGAGATTGTAGACAGTCCACTTTGGGACTACATTACATGAGAGTACAATGTTTGCTGTACATTTCTTCTCTGCTGCCCCGTCTGTGTGCGCAGTCTCGGCTGTAAAGTGTGGAAAGAGGGTGTACCCCTTTACAGAGGATAGACAGCAGGACCTGTTCACCCAGAGTACAGTGAATTGTCTGGAGACAAGAAGAGAGCAAATTGGGCAATAGACCCATAAAAACAAAGAACACACAAAAAAACTCGCAGAAGATGAAGCCACACAGAGAAGGAGGATCCGCATCTCGTTCTGTCACTGCAGGATATGTATGTCTGTCTTGCACCACCGCGGACAAGAAAATAAAAAAAAATATTAGTCTGTGTTGTCTCTCACCTCACATAGAAAGACACATGCTCAAAAATTCAAGTTGGACTTCTGGTAACTTGTTTTCCAGGAGTTTTTCAGGACAGCACCTGAGAGAGTGGCTCCTCCCACTTGCCAACAGGAAACACCTCTTCCACCGAACTTTAAAAGGAGGCTCCTTCCCACATGTTGTCAGTAGTAGTAGAGAACCTCCAGCCCCAAGCTGGAACACATAATCACAATATAGTTAGTCACAGCATATAAAAAAACAATAGGGTGGGTTGTTGCTGTCCTGAAAGACTCCTGGAAAACAAGTAACCGGTAAACCTAACTTGAATTTTCCCTTAACGTCTTTCAAGACAGCACCTAAGAGGATAAAAGAGACTTACCCCCTAGGGAGGGACCACAGCCTGCAGGACCTTTCTGCCAAAAGCCTACACCTGCTGACAGAAGATCCAATCTGTAATGACGGACAAACGTTAAGTAACTTGACCACGTAGCCACCTTACATATTTGATCTGGGGTGGCACCAGGTTTTTCTGCCCATGTAGTGGCTTGAGCCCTTGTAGAGTGAGCTCTAATTCCCAGTGGGGGAGATAGACCAATCTGAGAATAGGCTACCAAAATAACTGACTTAAGCCAATGGCAATTGACTTCTTCGATGCTTGGTGGCCTTTTTTGTTTCCAGAAAAAAGAACAAATAAAGAATCTGAGGACCTGAAATCTTTCATTACTACCAATTAATCTATTAGGGTTCGTCTCACATCTAGGTTGTGAAACTGACCTTCCTTTTCTCCTGAAGGGTTTGAGCAAAAGGTTGGCAGGATGATCTCCTGTGACCGGTTCTGAAACGTTGCTACTTTTGGCAAAAAAAACGGATCTGTCTTAAGTACAATCCTATCTGGATAAATAGACAAAAAAGGTTCCTTAACCGATAGTGCGTGCAGTTCACCGATTCTTCTTACAGATGTGATTGCAACTAGAAACACAGTTTTGAAAGTCACATTCTTTAGAGAGACTGTTTGATTGCCATTTGCAAAATGGTGGAAAACCAAGCTCTCTTTGGTCAGAATGGAGTAATCAGAATTATCGACACTCTTTCTTTCTGTATTCTCCTCAATACCAGTGGAATCAGTTGGAATGGGGGAAAGGCATACCTAAAGCGAAACTTCCAAGGGAGCGCCAAAGCATCTATTCCCTGAGACCCGTCATCTCTGTGAAGGGAAAAGAATTGCGGGAGCTGTATGTTTTGCCTTGATTCAAACAGGTCCACTTGTGGATGGCCCCAGGTCCTGGTGATCAATGCAAAAACCTCTGTATTCAAGCTCCACTCTGCCGCCTGAAGCTTCTGCCTGCTCAAAAAATCTCCCACTTCATTTAATGTGCCTTTGAGATGGACTGCGAATAAGGACAGTAAATGGTTTTCCGCCCACTCCAGAATTTTTCCTGACAGTAACTGAAGAGTTTTGCTTCTCATGCCTCCCTGTTTGTTCAGGTAGGCTACGGTAGTGACATTGTCCGATAGAATCTGGACATAGAAACCTAGAAGGTTTGGAGAGAAGGCAGCCAACTCTAAGGCGACTGCTTTTAACTCTCTCCAATTTGAGGATTTTTTTGCTTCGGTCTGTGACCATGTTCTGAAGCCTTCCTCCCACTGGCAATGACAAGTCATTGCGTTTTGTTGGTTGACGCAGGAGGATGGAAAAGGACATTTTCCTTGCTCTTTCCCTTCTGCGATGACCAATTTCTTCTCTTCTCTTGGGGTTTGGTATTTTGTTCTTGAGCCCTTTGTGATCGAAAAAAACGCTTAACTGGCTGTTTTTTTTTGTTTTTTTTTTAACGGGAAATTACTTCTTTTTATCTGCTGTCCTATCTAGGACTGAATCTAAGCCAGGTCCAAAAAGTAGATCTCCCAAGTATGGTAACCCACAAAGCTTATTTTTGAATGTCGCATCCTTGTTAGATAAGGGTACTCACCGAGGCCGAGATGCTGAGAGCGGTAACCTCTTGCGACTAAGCGCACTCCACTCCTGGAGATGGTACAGGGGGTGAAGGGCACAAAGAGGCATGAGTCACCAGCAGGCTGGGCAGGTCTTGCGTGAAGGTCACCGCCAGGGAGACAGCTGTGCAGGACTGGAAGATGCTGAAGCTCAAGAAGGAGGATGAACAGCTGATCCAACCGGCCGGGGGTCAAACACTGTTGACTAGTAAGAGTCTTTAGATAGGCAAAAACAGTCTAGTGCAAAAGACTGTTAGCAGGTCTGTCAGCAGGCTGATGACTTAGTACTGAAGATTGATAGCAAAGTCTGTAGACAGGCCGAGGGTCAAACACAGGTGACTGGAAGCAAAGTCTGTGAGTAAGCCAGGTGTCGAGCTGAAGACAATAGCAAAGTGCAGGAGCGGGCTGAGGGTCAATCACTGGAGACAGGAAGCAATATCCGTAGACAGGCCGAGGGTCAAACACAGTAAGCAAGTGGAGAAGTCCGAGAGGCAAGCCGAGGGTCAGATGCAGGTAGAGATCAGAGCAGGTCAAGGTCAATCCGGGTCACAACAGGTAATCAAGAATCAGGATACAAAGCAGGAAACACACGGGGAGCTGAAAGACAAACCAGCAATCCGGTCATGGCACAGAGTGGCTTTTATAGGCCAGTGGGAGGCTCATGTTGTGAGCGCTATTGCGTACGCGAGTATGCCATTACGCTGAATCGCGCACGCGCATTAGCCGTTTCGCTGAATTGCACACAAGCATTAGCCGTTTATCCGAATTGCATGCGCGCATTAGCCATTTCGCTGTATTGTGCCCAGGGATACGCCGGAGTGCCGCTCTACCGCACATGTGCGAAGGAAGGCAGCGATATTGGCGAGACTGGTACTTGCCTCTTTCCTGACAATCCCCCTTCCTGACAAGCCACAATGCTCTCCTGGCTGAGTTTGTTAGGGCTACAGATCTTGCTGTCATTCTAATCGATTCTGCTGAAGCATCTGAAATAAAAGCTACAGCAGCTGACAAAGTCGAGAAAGAATCCAGAATTTCTTGCTTTGGTCAGTCTGTTATAATATGGGCTTTGAGTTGATTCACCCAATATTCCATATTCCTGGAGACACAAGTAATCGCCATAGCTGGTTTGAGATTACCCATGATGGATTGCCAAGCCCTTTTAAGTTGTTGATCCATCCTTTTATCCATGGGATCTCTTAACACGCCCATATCCTCGAATGCTAGGTCAGTTGATCTTGAGACCTGGGAAAAGACTGCATCAAGTTTTGGGCTTTTATTCCAAAGTGCCTCTGGGTCTTTGTCAAATGGAAAGTGCCTTTTAAGGGCTTTAGGAACAAAAAAAGGCTTTCTTTCTGGTTCTGCCCATTCCTTCTTAATAGCCTCAGAATGTACTGAGTGCACAGGGAAAGTACAATTTTTAGGCTCACTGAGACCTGCGTACATCCTGTCATGAAGAGATAATTCTTTTCTCTCCTCTTCTAGGCCCAGAGTAGTATAAATTGCTTTTAATAGGCCATCTACCTGTTCTAAATACAGTTTGTATTTAGAAGGTGTATTTTCCATACCTTCCTCCTCCTCATCTGATTCTTCCTTAGAATGAGAGGGGGAATGTCCCTCTTGGGTAAGAGAACCTGCCTCAGTCTCCACCGCTGGGACTAATAGTGAGACCTGAGAGGATTGTGAGGTAGCTGCCTGACTTAGGGATGAATTTACTAGTAAAGAGCGAAAAGATTGAATGGTGACATCCAGTTCTTTTTTAACTGATGCAATCAAATCGCTGCATGCGGAAGAAGATTCTTCTTTAACTAAAGAATCAATACAAAGTTGACACAAAGTCTTCTTCCAGCCTTCAGGTAGTTTTGCTTTACATGAAGGACACTTCCTTTTTGCCACCGGATCAGAGCTCTAGGCCTGCCGTGATACAAAAAAAGACATGAAAAAAACATCCCAGTAAGACAACCTGTCCTTTCAAAGACGGCTCACCACAGGTGCACAGTGAGAAACAACAGTCGCCGTATGTGCCCAGACAGGCCCCTGCCACCGGGGGGGGGGGGGGGGGAGAGAGAGAAAGAGAGACCCCATAGTAAAAATAGGGCAGTATCACATCTGTCCCTTACCTGGGCCTTGCTGATGCCTGTGCCTGTCCCACTTGCTCCCGCCATCAATTCCATCGAGTAGCACTGTGTGTGTGCGTGGCTGGATGCCGGTTACGGACTCCAATAGTGCCACTGCGCCGGACTGGAACCGGAAAATATGCACCAGCCCCGTTCCTCCCTTATCCCCCTGCGATTTCCGAAAATGATGCGTCACTTCCGGCGGATGCAGTTACTGAATGCCATTCCCAGGATGGCAGCGGCGTTAGAGAAGACAGGTGGAGAAAATGAAAAAAATTATGTCCGCTTGCACCTCTCGCCGCTGCCCAGGAGTGGCGCCTGCAGCAGTCCCGACTCTCCGAGCACTTTGAAGAGGGAGAAGGAGCCCATCCAGCAGTTGGATCCTCACTCTGTGGAATGGGAGTAACAGGCTCTCTGAGGTAAAAAAGAAAAAAATGGTGGAGCAGGAAGCCTGGCCTCTCAGGACAGCACCTAAGAGTTCCTGACTCCCCACTAAGACCCCTTTCACACTGGGGCGGTTTGCAGGCGCTATTGCGCTAAAAAAAAGGGCCTGCAAACCGACCCAAAACAGCCACTGCTGTGTCTTCAGTGTGAAAGCCTGAGGGCTTTCACACTGGAGCGGTGCGCTAGCAGGACAGGAAAAAAAGTCCTGCTAGCAGCATCTTCGGAGCGGTGAAGGAGCATACACCACTCCTTCACCGCTCCTGCCCATTGAAATCAACGGGGCAGCGTAGCTATACCGCCGGCAAAGCGCCTCTGCAGAGGCGCTTCGCGGTGGTTTTTGACCCTTTCTCGGCCGCTAGCAGGGGTAAAACCGCCCTGCTAGCGGCCGAGTACCGCCGCTAAAACGACAGTAAAGCGCCTCTAATAATAGCGGCACTTTACTGCCGACGCACCTCCCACCCCAGTGTGAAAGGGGCCTTAGTGTTCCCTCCGGAGGAAACACAAAAACAGGCAACATGTGGGAAGGAGCCTCCCTTTAAAGTTTGGTGGAAGAGGTGTTTCCTGTTGGCAAGTGGGAGGAGCCACTCTCTCAGGTGCTGTCCTGAAAGACGTTAAGGGAAAAATTAGCTCTCTTCTGTGCAAAGGGCTAAAAAGAGATTGTAGACAGTCCACTTTGGGACTACACTACATGAGAGTACAGCGTTTGCTGTACATCTCTTCTCTGCTGTCCCGTCTGTGTGCGCAGTCTCGGCTGTAAAGTGTGGGAAGAGGGTGTACCCCTTTACAGAGGATAGACAGCAGGACCTGTTCACCCAGAGTACAGTGAATTGTCTGGAGACGAGAAGAGAGCAAATTGGGCAATAGTCCCATAAAAAACAAAGAACACATTGCAGTACACAACTACTTCTAGTAGAAGATGAATCCACACAGAGAAGGATGATCCACATCTCGTTCTGTCACGGCAGGATATGTTTGTCTGTCTTGCACCACCGCGGACAAGAAAAAAAAATATATATTTGTGAATGTTGTCTCTAACCTCACATAGAAAGACACATGAAAAAATGACAAAATATTAGCTTTAGGCAGTTCTCTTCTGTGCAAAGGGCTAAAAAGATATTGTGGTACCTATCATTAGCCTGTCGCAAAGCCTGAAGGACTTGTGCCCAAGTGGAACAAAGACCACGAAGGGTTGATGGGTTTAATTTCCTCTTTATTTCCCTGCAAAGTTAAAGCATAATGGGCTAGTATGCATATGTGGCACTTACCTGAAAACGAAGCCAGCGATGTCCCCGCTAGCTGGAGGCGTCCACCTTCAGCCCACTTCCTTCCAGGGCCGCAGACTCCGGCTCTGTGACTGGCCGGAGTCGTAAGACGTCACTCCCGTGAATGCGCGCGGGAGCCGCCAGTCACGGTGCAATCCCTTTAGAAACGCTCATGCCCTTTCTAAAGTGCGCATGTGCCAATGACGTTGGCACAAGTGTATATTGTAAATATCTCCCAAACCGTGCATGTTAAGGAGATATTTCCAGCACCTACAGGTAAGCCTTACTATACAGTAGGCTTACCTGTAGGTAAAATTGGTTGTACAGGGTTTACCACTACTTTAATCAGCCACAAAAACTGTGTTTGGGTTTAAAGCGGAGTTCCACCTAAAAATTGAACTTCCGCTTTTCGGATCCCCCCCCCCCTTCGGTGTCACATTTGGCACCTTTCAGGGGGGGGAGGGGGGGAACAGATACCTGTCAAATCCAGGCATTTGCTCCTACTTCCGGAGATAGATAGCCGCAGTATCCGCGGATATCTACGCCATGTCCAGCGCCTTCTCCGCCCCCCCCCCCGCTGTCTTCTGGTAGACACACAGGTCCCAGAAGACAGCAGGGATCAGTGGGATCACGCAGCGCGACTTGTGCATGTGCAGTAGGGAACCAGGCTTCACTTCCTGATTCCCTTACCGAAGATGGCGGTGCCTCCACCCGAGAGCCGAGGGACAGATCGACTTCGGGTGCCGACGTCGCGGGCGCCCTGGACAGGTAAGTGTTCATATTTTAAAAGTCAGCAGCTGCAGTATTTGTAGCTTTTGACTTTAAAAAAAAAAAAAATTTGGCGGAACTCCGCTTTAAGCCCACGTTAACATCGGGTCGTTTTGACATGTCAAATCGGTGGCTATGGCCGGCAACGGCACTGTCCGAATCGGTGCGACTGCGACGCCCACTTTGCAGCGCCGCACCGATTCCCAAAATTAGTTTCTGCATTACTTTTGGCGACTTTAGGGGCAATTTCATTAGCATCTGTGCAGGAATCTGCACAGATGTCTCTGCTATCACTACCGAAGTCGGACTGACATGCGGGTTCAGCTCATGATTTTAAACGCAAATCAGTGTGAACCTGGGCTAAAGGGATGAGGTGACCACCCTAGGCGTGAGGGGACGCATGCTACATCGGTCTGATGCTGAATCCACATAAATGTATACGTATGTTGTTTTGGAATCCCACACTTCTCTTTTAAGCAAAAAAAAAAAGAAAATAAAAGAACAGTCTCACAACATACAGCAAACTAAAACTGTGTGGACAGCAACTGTAATAGTAACTGTAACACATTCAGCGTCCTGTCTGTTGCTAGGCAGCCAGTGCCCTGTCCCTCGCCTGGAATGAGCGCATGCGCACCCTCTTCAGCCTATGCGTCTACCGTTACCTATTTGAATTGATTGGCCGTGATTGGCTCAGCGAACACTCAGTGAAGGTGCCTATTGGCTGGACTTACTTTCGGCTCTCTTCTCTGAATGGCTGCGGGGCGGGAGTAGTGTCCCGGGCCCTGGGGACTCTCTGGCGCCATATTCGTTTGTGTGTGTTGTGGGTGAAGCGCTGAGGACTGGTAACTGTCAGTGTTAGTCCCGGAAACCCCTCCCTCGGGAGCTGCCGCCACTGCTACCGCTCAGGAGGCTTACCGAGAGCAGTGTGCAGGCTGGAGAGCAGACGGGTGGCGGCGTCCATGGTGAGTGCGGGCTTATCCGGGATGGGGAGGACTCCATGGAGGGCCCTACACCTCCTTCCTGGGGGAACTACAAGTTTCAGCATTCATCATTATGTAGCTGGGGGCGCCCCTTAATATGGAATAGCGGGTAGCCGGTCTCCATAGTGATGGGTGGAGGGGCTCGGGGCCTTGTGTTTACACCGGAGGCAGCAACCCTTACCTCCCTCTGTACAGCAATCTGTGGTGGATCGATTTCCAGGAAGTGGTGGACCGCTTTAACCAATTCCATACTGGGCCTATCCTGGCATTTCTCTCCTACATTTTTAATTTTTTTTTAATATATATATATATATATATATATATATATATTATAAAAATTACTCAGAACCCCCCCAACACACACATATATATAATCGCAGATACCCTAGAGAATAAAATGGCAGTCGTGCCATTTTGTATGTCGCACTGTATTAGCGCAGTAATTTTTTAACCACTTCAATAATTGGGCACTTGTACACCTTCTTGCCCAGACCAGCTTTCAGCGCTGTCGCACTTTGACAATTGCGCGGTCATCCAACACTGCACCCAAACTAAATTTTTTTATAATTTTTTTTCCCTACAAATAGAGCTTTCTTTTGGTGGTATTTGATCACCTCTGGGGGTTTTATTTTCTGCTAAAAAAAAAAAAAAAAAAGACAGAAAATTTTGGAAAAAAAAGTGTTTTTTGTTACTTATTTACAAAGTTTTTTTGTTTGTTTGTAAGTTTTTCTCCTTCACTGATGATGGGCACTGATAGGCGACATGGATGGACATCGCTGACAGGCATTATTGTTTGTTTGGCACTGATTGGCATCCCTGGTGGCCATGGGTGGCATACCTGGTGGTCCAGTGTGGGCATTCTCGGGGGGGGTACTGTGCTGATAATCAGCACAGACACACAACCCATCCTCCCACCCCCCGGTCAGAGGAGCAGCCGATCGGTTCTCCTCTACTCGCGTCTAACAGACGCGAGTGTGGAAAAGCCGATCACCGGCTCTTCCTGTTTACACTGTCATCAGCTGTGATTGGACGCGGCTGATCACGTGGTGAAGAGTCTCCATCAGAAACTCTTTACCTAGATCGGAGTTGCGGTGTGGCAGAATGCCACACCGCAACAACGATCGCCGCAATGCACGCCCAGTGGCTTGATAGCCTGGCGACGTCATATGACGTCCGGTCAGGATATCGTAACCCCTTTGCCGACGTCATATTGCTATATGGCGGGCGGCAAGTGGTTAAACTTAGTGTTTTTTTTTTCCCCCAAAAAAATAAATAAAAAATCTTGAATTAAAAAAACCCCAAAACACTAAGCCCTTCCTTTTTTGTATAATGTGAAAAATTATGTTACGACGAGTGAATAGATACCTAACATGTCACACTTTAAAATTTGCGCACACTGGTGGAATGGCGCCAAACTTCAGTACATTAAAAAAAATCTCCATAGGCGATGCTTTAAAGTGGTTGTAACCCCCCCACCCAAAAAAAAACCCCCTGCCATAATGAGCTAGTATGCATAGCATACTAGCTCATTATGAAATGCTCACCTTAGATCAAAGCCGCCGCAGCGGTCCTGGCACACTGCTCTGCCCGGTGACACGTCTCCCGGAGTTATTTCTGGGTATTGCGGGCTCCGACGCTGTGATTGTCCGGAGCCGCTATAAGGTAATCACAGTGTACTATTTCACCTGCAGATAGCAGCAGCAACAAGGAAAGCAAAACAGGAAGCACTTAAGAAATGGCAAGAATGTTCCAACGCGGCCGCATGTAAACGCAGCTAATCACAATGTACAACTGCAAGTGATCGCTGTGCCTGGAGTCTTGGAATTTCAAAATTAACAAAAACAGCGGCAGAACACCTGTCCATATGAAAGAGTCCTAAAAAAATGGCAAAAAAAACGTCAGTGTCTGCTGGTGCCGGAAGTGACATTGACGCTGCTTCCGGCCTCTGAGGGTCATAGAGCTGGCCGGGGACCATCTGGTCCCTGGGCCAGCTCTATGGTAATCCATTGCCGCTGGTGGATTCATTCTCTGGCTCCCCCATTGCATGGGCGAGCCGGGAGAAGCACCAGAGGGAGGTGGGAGGGGGACGTCGCCGCCTGTAAAAGCGGCTAGACTATGATGGCTATCTTTTTGGAAGACGTGACGACTGGGTCTCATGCGGTACAGCCGTGCGAATACCGCATGAGACCAGGGAATCGCCAGCTGAAATAAAAATATCTAAAAGATGCCTGCAGCTCTCCATTCAAAGTTCAGGACATCATATAATGGCCTACAGGCGGGAAGTGGTTAATCCTAAAAATCCTGCACCTCAAAATGTCTTTTGCACTTAATTGCGGCACCCTTTGTCTTGAATGGTTTGTGTACGGCAGTGGTAATGCTCACCGGACGCTCCAGCTAGTATAATTTTTACTGCAGCATGTGTACAACCCCCGCCGCACTGGGTTAACCGTGTGTGTGTACGTACGCATATGTGTGTGTGTGTGTGTGTGTATATATATATATATATATATATATATATATATATATATATATATATATATTTATTTATTACAATACACACACGCCACATATGTGCAGTGGCAAAAGGTGGGCTTTAACACTCGCACTCCACGCATGCGGGACCGGCTCCCGTACATGTGACCAGGGTGACAGTACTTTTTAAAAGCGACCCTGGGGCAGGAAGGAGTTAAAGCAGTTCTTCAGTGATGACATCACTCCCACGCATGCACGCAGTCGTCGCAGTTTACGGCATGGCTCTGAGGGAATGGCGCAGGTATGCTGTTCCTTTAGAACGAATGCACCAGTAAATATCTCCTAAACGGCACACGATTAGGAGATATTTACAGTACCTATAGGTAAGCCTTATTAAAGGCTTACCTATAAATACAAACAATCCATGGAAGTTTACTTTCTCTTTTAAGGGAGGAGGTGGCAACCCTATCGCTGCCTCTACAAAGAGCTGAGAACTGAGCAATCAAAGATCTCTGACCACTCAGCGGCTCTCTGCTCTGCCCCTCCAGCGCTCACTGGAGTGCAGGGCTGTGGAGAGGTGTGAGTGGCTGGTTCAGGCTCTCAACAGCACACTGAGAGGCTGAGCCATTTGCAGTTCAGGCATCTCAGTGAATCCCGACATTAATGTGGTTGTTAAGGTACAAGGTTTTTTACCTTCGAAAAAACGCTAATGTGCATGGAGCCTAAAAGTCAGCAGATACAACTACTATAGCTGCTGACTTTTACTGAAAGGACACTTACCTTCCAGGGATCCAGCACCATTCTCACCTGGGCCAGTTCTTTGCTGGTCTTTCGGTCCCCGGCGCCACCATGCTAACTGTGGGAAGTGGGTTGTGACTTCTTGTAGCTTCCCACTGTGCATGTGTGAGCCGCGTCGTGCTGTGTGAATGGTCCCACAGCTTACTGGGATCTGTGGTATGTCCCAAGAGGCAGAGGAGGGGGGCCATAACTTTCTAGGTGATCCAAGCCGAAGCAGAAGTGGAAGTATGTACCTACTCAACCCCCCTGCCCAATAAAGGGGGGGCGCAGAAAAACTCTGCTTCAAGGAGGTGCAAAAAAACTGTGGCGCAGCTGCCTCCTTCAGGTTTGTAGCTGGTAGTTTAGGGCTCATTCTCACCAGGTGCGCTGGGTACAAAGGTCTCATTCTTTATGGTGTCAGTACACTGAAAAAAAATCCAGTGTGCGTTTTTTTTTTTTTTTCTCTTCCAGTGTAGTGCGACATAACCCACCATAGATTACCCATAGATCAAGCATGCAGGCAATGCCTAGTACACACGATGAGAAAATCAGACAAAAATACCGCTTTCGGGGCGATCGTCTGGTAATCCGATCGCTAGTACACAGATTTCGAGAACCAATCATGGCAGTTCATGAGAAATTATCCGAAGGGACAAACACAAAAATATTTTCTCTCGTATGATTTTTGTTTAATCGGTACAGCGTTCACCCATTAAAAAATGCTCGGAAACTAATACAATAAAAGTTATCACCGTAGGAAGTTGTATTCTGTCTTGCGAGAATTCGTAATTCTAGTAACCTATCTGTTTCGATATGAGACTAGCATGCAAAAAAAGACAATCATTCTAGAGGTGCACCGAATGGAAATTTTGGTGCCGAAAATGCAGGATGCACTTGGCCAAAAACTGAAAATGACAGTTTTTTAAAAATATTTATATATTTTTTTTTTATATAATTATATTCGACTTTTTAATTAATATCATCAATTTAAATGAATATGAATTTTATCTTTTGGCCATTATTGGCACCTTTAGCGCAAGGAAAGCTCAAGAAAAATGTTTCCCTTTTAAATTCTATGTATATCTGCACACTGGTCCGTTGGGCTTCCATTGTGGTGTTAAAAATCCTGCTTGCTGCATTTTCGGTCAGTAAAAGAAACGTAAGAAAAACGCAACTCCTAGTTCAAATGCATTGAAAACGTCTTTGAGTCAAGTGCTCTATGAAACACACTCCATAAGCGGAGTAAAATCTGCATAATTTTGCGGCAAAATAGGGCGCAAATAAAATTTGCGTCAAAATCGCGTAAATTTTCAGTGTTACTATCGGCCAAATGCAGATAACACCATTTTTGGCTGAAATTTTTTGGCGGCCAAATCTCGGTGCATCTCTAAATCATTTGTCTACTATTCTCCTCGTTTGTACCAGGCCTTAGGTTTCATTTAGGCTGCATTTACACCTGAGCGTTTACAGTTAGTAAAATGCCTGAAAAATGCCCACCAAGCAAAATCCCGTTCATTTCAATGATGCCTGTTCACATCTGAGCGTTTTTGTCACCTGAAAGAAAACGCCAGAAAAACGCCTTAAAGCGGAGCTCCACCCAAAAGTGGAACTTCCGCTCATCGGATTCCCCCCCCCCCCCTCCGGTGTCACAGTTGGCACCTTTCAGGGGTCTAAGACCGGTATCTGCACCCACTTCCGGGAATAGACTCCCGCGGGAGTCGCGCCCCCTCCCGCACTCCCCCGCTGTCTCCTGGGAAAGACACAGGTCCCAGGAGATAGCGGGGACCATTGAGAAAGAGCAGCGCGACTCGCGCATGCGCAGTAGGGAATCGGGAAGTGAAGCCGCAACGCTTCACTTCCTGATTCCCTCACTGAGAATGGCGGCGGCAGCACCCGAGGATCGAGGGACGGTTCGGTCTCGGGTGCTGACATCGCTGGACCCCGGGACAGGTGAGTGACCTTATTTTAAAAGTCAGCAGCTGCAGTATTTGCAGCTGCTGACATCTAAAAAAAAAAATTTCCGTGGGACTCCTGCTTTAAGCCCAAAAAAAGAACATGAGCTTCTATTTTTTTTTTTATATGCAAGAAGTTTAAGTATCTGAATTTGACCCGATATTATTCTCTTAGGCTGGCCATTACGGTGTGAGTTTGCACGATATCCCCATCAACACAGAGTTGACGGGAATCAGCAATTATCTTCTCTTTGGCAGGGGGCGGGGCAAGCCACCCCTGCCAGTAGAAGACCGTGATTATCACTAGGGACTGCTAATCGCAAGAGAATTTCGGCAGGCTGGTTGTACCCAAGTTTATCGATCGACTTGGTAAGTTCAGCCTGCCTATTAACGGTTTGAATCTCAGCTGTTTTCTGCTGAACCAACTGAGATTCGAAACGTGTGTGGCCAGCCTTACAGTCCCTGTACAGCAAAGCTCAGGCTGGGAGAGGGAGAAGCGGTACAAGGAGCCAATCAGTTCATGTGCTGATAGAAGCAGAGAGATGAGCTTGTTGCTGTGCTGCTTCTCTGTTCCTTCTCCAGTAATAGGCTAGGGTGGGTCCAGAATGAACTGGACTCAGAGGAAGTGATTGAATGATGCTGTCATCAGACTGAGGGCATCCAGTGGTAGGTAAACAAAACTGTAAAAGAAATAGTGTTGTGGGGGAAATCTCTGAACTGAAGCTAAATATTGCGGTAACTGGTTTTGTTTAATCTTTTCATAAGCTATTCATTTATATTTTGTTTTTGCCTGTATATCTGCTTTAAAGCCCGCATTGACCCACTCCTACCCACTTTCACAGCATTCTTTAGCCACCCCTTACTTTGTTTCAGCTGCTGCAAAATACCCTTTGATCTGTGTCAGAGCTTTCCCCGGTGTTAATACATGGATTGCGAGGGCCGTGTCTAACCCACACGAGGATGCGCAGGAGTTCTGTGCAACCCCACACTGGCCGATCCATTGCTGTCAATTGCTAGGTAGCAGCATGGACACAGCCACTGCTCCCAATGTGACATGTGCGTGTGCATAGCCCCAAACACGTCCAAGATGCCTTCGGTGCTGTGCACCCCCCATGGGTGTCACATTGGGAGCAACACTTGTGTCCCACATGACAGCAATGGGCCTTCCTGCACAGGTATGCAGGGAACACCTGAACATCCCAATGTGGGCACACGCAGCCCTCACAGGGGGCACAGATTGAAATGCTTTGTGTGAACGAGGTCCAAGACTTACGCTGCCCATTTAGGGAAAAAGGAAAGAGTGATTTAAGCCGTTATTAAATAATAAAAAATAAAATGGAATACTTCCAGTCCAATAAATTTTCATTTGTTCTGTTGCAGGACATGAGCACAAAGATGAGTTTGCAGCAGCACAAGGAAGCCAGGCCTGTTTCCAATGACAACCAGATTAACATTAGGTAAGGCATTTTGTGAATATGACAGATTCATAGTTTGCTGACTCTGATCCACTCTAAACTGGCTACAGGTAATGTATAGCGACTTCTTTAGAGGTGCACACAGAGAGCTGGGTGAAGTGTCTGCCTGACATTGCACCCGCCATCCACTGATCATGGGTGCAATGCACATTTGCAAAAACATGTACACTTGACATTTTTATTTTTTCTTAAAGGTGAATTTGGGTTAGAAAAATAATTATAAAAACCACTGTTATGAATCTGCTCGTGTCTGATGAAAAAAATGCATTTGATCAAAACGATTCTTCCATAGGATGGGCTACCTCCCACGTAGCAAAATAAATGCAATGGAAACAAGGAAAAAGGGGAGGGACCACACCGGCCCCAAGATGGCCAACAAAGGGGAGAAGCTGCCACTTTGTATGATCAATGGTCTACCAGCGTCCTGTTTCAATCATTCAACGTTGTTTTATGTACACAGTCTATTTGTTATTTGCTTTGCATAACTTATAGATATCGCGGAGGAACAGATCCCACCTGTGTGACCACCTTCCACACATGTGGGTTCCCCCCTTCCTTTTTTAACTCCATCGTTTTTTTCTTTGATCATACAACGTGGCGGCTTCTCCCCTTTGTTGGCTAATTTGGGGCCGGTGTGGTCCCTCCCCTTTTTCCTTGTTTCCATTGAATTTAGGTTAGAACAGAATAGCCTACTGAACCCCTGACAACTGTCTAGCCACTTGCCGACCGCTCTATAGCCAAAAGACGGCTACACCGCAGTTGTCCAGTTCTGAGAGGGTATCTATTGACATCTTCACAGAACCCTGCGCCCCATGGGGGCAAATCGGGAACACACTCTGTGATCGCTGTGTCCTTCAGACACAGCAGATCTAGGTAAGGGGCCAATCACAAGGGTTCAGTCCCTTTACCATATAATCAGCTGTGTCCAATCATCATAGCTGATCCCATGTAAATAAATGGCAGTTATCGGCATTTCCTTTCCTCGGTGCCGTCAGTGTATGAGGAAAAAAACGCCGGTAACTGGCAATCCTGTGAGAGCCCATATTTACCCTGATAAGCAGGGCACTGATGATCAGTGCTCATCAGTTAGTGATGACAGTATGGTTTTTAAAGTGGAACTCCAGGAATAATGATTTTTATTTTAGAATAGCTCAATTGAAATGTTACATCTAATGCTATGGTCAGGATGGCTGCTGCTTGCTGTAAAAATGACCGTTTCAGTTAAGCCGGGTACTAGACACACCACTCTGCTGGTGCCGGGACTGAAAGTTCTGGCTATAGTTCAGTGATTTTGTTGTTGCTTACCCTTCTTCCATTCACAAAAAGCCTTGCATTCTTTTTTTTACAAAAGACAAGGATGTTGTGAATAGACAAGGGGAGAGGAGGAAGGACGGGCAAACAGGATCTCCCTGCACTGTACCGTAGCAAGAGCTGCATTCACAGCGCCAAAAGAGGGGTACTGTGTGTAGTATCTGGCATAGCAAAAAGTTACGGTAAGCAGAAGACCTGGGTTACCAATCGACTGATTTCCTATGTATGCTATTTTTCGGGGAAAAAATGCTGGGGTTCCACTTTCAAAGTAACTGCAGCTTCTTCATTGTTGCAATCAGCTGTAGGGCTGCAACTAACGATTATTTTCATAATCGATTAGTTGGCCGATTATTGTTTCGATTAATCGATTAATCGGTTAATAACCTTAAAAATAAATAAATAAATGTGGCGTATAATTTAGTTAATATGTAAAGTTTTAAAAAAAGGCAATTCTTAAATATCTCTATGCAGTGGTAAATATAAATAACCAACTATATGGTTAGGGAGCAAAATATCTAATCCACTCTGAGAATAACAGACAGAAGAGATATACTGTATATACTATTAGAGGAGATATACTGTATAAACTGTTAGAGAAGAGATATACTGTATATACTATTAAAGGGTGAATCTGATAAATATTTTCCCCAGTTGTCTTCCAGGACAGCCCTTGAGAGATGGAGTCCCTCCCATCGACCCAGGAAACACATTGCCAAAACAGTTCAAAAGGCGGTCCCTCAGGTCCCTGGTCAGTCATTTGTGTTTCCTCCGTCGGAGGAACATGTTGCCAGGAACCAGAGAAGGACTCTATCTCTCAGGGGCTGCCTGAGGGGAGCGGAGCCGCACAGGGGGACCGGGTCCTATCCAGCGGCTCCAATCTAGTCCTACCTTTTCTATTTGGGGCTCGGGTACCGTCCAGCTGAATAGGAGCCGACCCGTTACCCCCCTCCTTCCAGTGCCGAGGTGTGCCAGGGACAGGTTGGCGCAGGTTCCCCCAGGAGCGGTGCAGATGGATTCTTCCATCACAGCTCCTTGCTATACACAGCGGTGGGGGTCGGAGACGCCGAGCGTCATTTCCGGCGGAACCGCGTCATCCTGTGTGCCGAGACTTCCGGTTCCGGGTCTCTACAGGCACAAGGAGGAGGGGAAGGCCCACGCTGAGGCCTGCAGTTCCGACCAGCGTCCAGCTATACCGGACTAGCGGCGGGACACGGAGCGTGAGGGGGACCATGGAGGCTACTTCCCAGGACACTCCGGTGGAGGCAGGCACCAGCCAAACCCAGGTAGGCTGCTGGGCAAGCCCTTACTGTGGTTTTTTCTGGGGTTTTTTGTTGTAAGGCTGGGATTTGTAGTACCCCATGGTGGTGGTTTCCTCACAGTCCCGGTTGGATGCAGTGGTGGTTGCAGCACAGGTGTTTTTAGAGTTTTAGGGGTTCCTGATGCTAAAAAAGTCTATTCTTTATTTTTAGGGGAAGGAAGCTCCAAGGAAAGACAAGTCAGGCCGCAAAAAATGCCCTAACTGTGGAAATAAGTTGTCCTCAGGCTCTAACAAAGCCCTATGCAAGCAATGTATTGCAGGCTTACTTAAAACAGAGGCAGACTCTCCTTTGGCAAGATTCCTTGGCTCCTTTAAAGATGAGATGGCATCAACCTTTAAATCTCTCCGCGAGTTAATCGCAGATGTAGGCACGTCTGCTTCCACCAGTAAAGCAGCTGCGATTCCCTCCTCACCATGCCTTACAACACCCAGCTCTGGGGAGCCCCGTACAATCAGGGAGCATAGCCCCGTGTTAGTTAGCCCTGAATCCTCTGACGCAGATTCAGATGAGGATCAGGCTGTAACTAACAAAGTCGCAAAATACAAGCTGTCTCTGGAGGATGTAGACGAGCTGTTGAGCGCCATTTATGATACACTGGAAATTGATGAGGAAGAAACTCAATTGACCAGACATGATAAAATGTATGAGGCTCTGGGGAAAAAGAAAGCTAAGGTATTCCCTATACATAATGTGCTTTCTGACCTTGTCCGCAAGGAATGGGCCGAGCCAGATAAAAAGGTCTTCTTCCCAAATTCCCTAAAAAGGAGATTCCCCTTTGACGAGAGCCCAGAGGCGGTCTGGAATAAAAATCCTAAACTAGACGCCCCCCTGTCCAAAGTCTCCCAGCAGTCTGACCTTGCCTTTGAGGATATGGGTCATTTAAAGGACCCCATGGACAGGAAAACAGACATAGTCTTAAAGAGGGCCTGGGATGCTTCTATGGCAGGTTTAAAACCAGCTCTGGCCACTTCTTGTGTAGCCAGGAACCTAGAGTTCTGGTTAGCCCAACTAGAAGAACATCTAAAGGCAGGCACGCCTAGGGGGGAGATCTTAAAAACCTTCCCTATGCTTTTTAAGGCGACAAGTTTCATCTCTGACGCCTCCACTGATGCCATTAAATTTACGGCTAAAACAGCAGCGCTTTCGGTCGCAGCTAGGAGGTCAGTCTGGATGAAAACTTGGGGGGGAGACACGGCGTCTAAAACACGTTTGTGCAGTGTCCCCTTTACAGGAGACTTAGTCTTCGGGCCTGAACTTGATACCGCCTTGGAAAGAACGGCGGATAAAAAGAAAACCTTTCCCATTAAAAAGAAAAATTTTCAAAGAAAGTTTTTTCGTCCCTCAAAAGAACCCTCTAAGTCAGAGAAGGAGTTCAAGCCCAAAAAGCATTGGACAGGACAAAAAGGGAAAGGAAAAGGGGGCATACTTTTTAACCGCCCCAATTCAAACCCCAAACCCCAGTGACATCAGGGTCCCGGTGGGAGGAAGATTAATGAACTTTCTCCCACAGTGGGAAAAGACAACCTCAAACGAGTTTGTCTTGAACATTATAAAAAGGGGGTATGCGCTGGAGTTTCACAGCGATCCACCCTCAAAGTTTCTTGTGACAAAGCTTCCAAGAGACTCAGAAAAGGCCAGGGCCTTGCCTCTGTTAATAGGGGAAATGGTGGATCAAGAGGTATTGACACCAGTCCCTATTCAGGAACAGGGGGACGGTTTTTACTCGCACATTTTTGTAGTAAAAAAGCCGTCCGGGAGATTCAGACTAATAATGAACCTCCGACCTCTGAACCGCTCCATCCGATACAAAAAATTCCGGATGGAGTCTATTTACTCAATAAGGAATCTACTCCAAAAAGAGGTGTTCATGGCTACCCTGGATTTAAGGGACGCCTATCTGCATATCCCAATAAGGAAGGAATGCCAGAAATTTCTTCGGATGGCGATTCAGATGGACACCAAGGTTTATCATTTCCAGTGCAGAGCACTTCCTTTCGGACTGTCGTCCTCCCCGAGAATCTTTACCAAAGTTCTCGGGGAGGCATTAGTTCCGTTAAGACTACAGTCAGTCACGATTATCCCATATCTAGACGACTTACTTCTCACGGCCCATTCGGAGAAACAACTTCGTCGGGACCTAGAGTTGACTCAGTTCAACCTGAGGCAGCTGGGGTGGATAGTCAGTCTGGAAAAGTCCAAGACTACCCCAACACAGGAAATTTTGTATTTGGGGTACAAGATCCTGTCAGTAGAGCAGAGGATAGTTCTGCCAGAAGAGAAGATATTGAATTTACGCCACAGAATGTCCTTTCTTCAAAGCAGCGCCAAGTGTACAGTGAGGGAGGTGATGTCGGTCTTAGGACTGATGACAGCGGCCATTCCAGCTGTACAATGGGCCAGGTTCCACCAAAGAGACCTTCAAAGTTTTCTGTTGGAAAAATTAAAGGACAGGGATCTGGAAGAAGAAGTTTCAATCCCCACCAGAGTAAAACGCTCCCTCTGGTGGTGGAAAGACTCAGAGAATTTGAACAAAGGGGTTCTCTGGATCTCTCCCATCACGTCCATACTAACTACGGATGCGAGCAGCTGGGGGTGGGGAGCCCACCTCAACTCAGATTGGGCACAAGGCAGGTGGACGGCAGAGGAGAAACTCCTCTCGTCCAATTGGAAAGAGCTAACAGCGGTCCTCAGGGCTCTGTTATTCTTTCAGAATGCAATACAGGGTCATCATCTACAGGTCCGCACCAGAAGTCGTCGACTAATGCTGGTGGCCAATCGCATGTTTCTATGGGCAGAATCCAATCTGGCTTCCATCTCCGCAGTTCACCTGAAAGGGGAGCTCAACAACACGGCAGATTTCTTGAGTCGACAACAAGTGTCGAATCAAGAATGGTCTCTACACCCAGAGGTGTTCAAATATATAGCAGCTTACTGAGGAAAACCAGTAGTGGACCTGTTTGCAAGCAAGGTGAATGCCAAAGTTCCAAATTTTTGCTCGCTACACCCAGGAGATCGGCCCTGGGCAGTAGACGCCTTACAGACCCCATGGAACTTCAGTTTAGCGTATGCGTTTCCTCCGCTTCACCTCATCCCAAGAGTTTTAGCGAAATTTCTAGTAGAGGAAACGTGTCTAATCTTAGTGGCACCGTTTTGGCCCAAGAGACCATGGTTCACAACGTTGCTACAGTTGACAGACCAACCTCCTCTGAGGCTTCCCTACAGACCAGACCTTCTGTCGCAGGGACCTCTTTTTCATCCACAAGTATCCATGCTGAACCTCTCAGCGTGGTTACTGAGGAGGAAATTTTGAGGAGCAAGGGCCTGTCTGACAGAGTGATTCAGACCCTGCTACAAAGTAGAAAACCTGTCACTCAGGCCATTTACAGGAAGGTCTGGAGGAAATTTAACAGCTGGTTGAACAGCCGAGGGGAGGTAAATACGGATACAGCAAATATCCTGCAGTTCCTCCAGGAAGGGATAGATAAAGGGCTAACTCCTAGTACTATTAAGGTCCAGATAGCGGCCTTAAGTGTGTACTTAGAGAAAAGGTTGCAGGAAGATCCTTTTATTGCTAGGTTCTGTAAAGCAATCTCCAGACGCAAACCTGTTAGACTTAACATAGCCCCATCCTGGGATCTGTCAGTTGTTCTAAGGGCATTTTTGGGGTCACCTTTTGAACCTATCTCAGAGGCCTCTAAGACTAGTCACTTTCAAGACAGTACTGCTTGTAGCAATCACTTCAGCACGCAGAGTTAGTGAAATCCAAGCTCTCTCTGTCAGAGAGCCCTTCCTCCAGATTTTGGAAGACAGAGTCATCCTAAAGACAGACCCTGGGTTCTTACCAAAGGTGGCATCCAATTTCCATAGATCACAAGATATTGTCCTCCCTTCTTTCTGTCAAAAGGCTTCAAACGAGAAAGAAAGGCGTTTTCATTTATTAGATGTGAGAAGGTGTATCCTAGAGTATCTTAGGGTAACCAGTCCATTTAGAATCTCAGATTCACTTTTTGTTCTTTTTTCCGGACAACGCAAGGGGCAGAAAGCTTCTAAAGTCACCATAGCTAGGTGGATTAGGCTAGCTATAGCAGAGGGCTATAAGAGTGTAAACAAAGATCCTCCTGGGGGTATTAAAGCCCACTCCACAAGGGCATTATCAGCATCCTGGGCAGAAAGAGCTGGTGCCACCCCGGAGCAGATATGTAAAGCAGCCACGTGGTCAAGCTTTTCCACCTTTACAAAGCATTATCGACTGGACTTAATGTCCAGTCAGGATCAGGCTTTTGGGAGAAAAGTTCTCCAAGCCGTGGTCCCCCCCTAATCTGGTGAGTACTTGGGGATCCTCTCAAGGGCTGTCCTGGAAGACAACTGGGGAAAACTGGAGTTAGACTTACCGGTAACTCCTTTTCCAGTGGTCTTCCAGGACAGCACGATCCCACCCTTTTTTGATTATGTGAATGTACTAACATTATTACCTGTTATGGTTATGTTTTTTGCAGTTCCATCCTTCGGTTCTTGGTGAATGACTGACCAGGGACCTGAGGGACCGCCTTTTGAACTGTTTTGGCAATGTGTTTTCTGGGTCGATGGGAGGGACTCCATCTCTCAAGGGCTGTCCTGGAAGACCACTGGAAAAGGAGTTACCGGTAAGTCTAACTCCAGTTTTCAGACTCAGAGATCAAATCTCTTCCTTCAAAAAAAAATTTCATTTTAAGAACGTTCGTTCGATTTTCTAATCGTTTGTGGGGTCAAGTTGACGTTCATTTTCAACCACAGTGACGGGAAAATTTGGAAATAAAAAACTTCTTGGTCAAAGGAATTTTCAGACAGTGGATGTGGTTTTCGTTCATAAATTACATTCATTTTAAAAACAGAATGTTAAAAACAAGTGAAAATTTCAAACAATATTCTTTCATTCAGCGAATGTACAAAGATTTTTCGTCTGAAAATTCTCGTCTGAAAATTGATCCGTGTGGCCAGAATAAGGCTCGCTACACACCCTTTGCAGTTTGCTTTTGATCTGTTTCTGCAGTCCTTTTTGCTGTGCGTTTTGATTTTTGCGCACGTGATTTTACTGCGATTCGCTTTTTTGCATTTTTTTTGGCCAATTTGTTGTTGGGCAGATTAAAAAACACAAATTGCTGCAAAAAGCATAGATGTGAACGTGTCCAATGGGAAACCATGTTAATGAACTGCAGTGCTCTTCTGCAAAAAAGCACCAAAAAACACATAGATGTGAATCAGGTCTAAGACGTTTAGTAACATAATGGGGTTAAAAAAAACTAAAATTAGCCCTTTTATAGTACCAAAAAAAAAAGCAGACAATCACTACTGTAAGGGATTCATTTTTTTTACTGTAGAACTGTGAAAGTAGCATCTACAGTAGTCATTATTTGCTCTTTTTGTACTATAAAGGGCTCGTTTTAGTTTTTTTTTTAACCCCATTATGTTACTGGCCGATTAATCGATTAATTTCATAATCGATTAGTTGTCGATTAATCGATTAGTTGTTTCAGCCCTAATCAGCTGTTCAACTCTGAATCTTGCTTTACATCTAAAACCCTCATTGTAAATTGAAATTTCTATAACACGCCAGGTAGATCCAGGTGTGACTTTTAATGAGCAGTGAGGTTTCTATTCTGCAGAAAGGTGTATTGTGGGCAGATGGATGGAGGGGCTGTGTTCCCGGTGGACCCGCCCCCCATCTGTTTGAGGGGTAGAAAAAACAATTTATAATTGGATATTTTTATGGTCTACTTTTCTGAACAGGAATATTGCAGCAAATCATTTTCATGTGCATTTATGTTTCTTTTTATTTTTAGAAATATGTCAAACAGGATGCTACCTATTCATTTCCCTCCTACTAAAACTGTACTTTGGGACTCGACACCCATGGGAGAACCAATAGGATTACATTTCAGCTATTACAGGTACAGATAGTATTATATTACCAATTTGTTGCTGACACGGAAGACAATTTTTAATACTTGTTTTTATGTCCTCTCTGTCCACCAATGCCTAGAGCTAAGTCTGAGTTCATGGGGGGCCTTTTATTTTTTTTTTTTGCCTTTTTAAATATCAGATGACTGCGCACTATCC